>WTSP01023965.1:113027-137547 GCA_025331215.1 Actenoides lindsayi
GAGAAAGGTAGGATTCTCACCAAATATTGTGAGAACCAGAGAAAATCCCTCTGCTAGCAGCTTTTTAGCATCCACAATTCTGTGGCACACCCGTGCTACCTTGCTTGGATACATGTAGTGCCCTATAGTTTTGTGGACATAACCATTATGTGGTTTGAGACAGACTTTTAATCAGTGCCCATACTGTGTTGCAAGTCATCATAACGATGCTTTCACAACATGAAACTCAAGGGCTGCAAATATGTTTTAGTGGGAAAAAGCCTGCTGGGACAGTTTGAGAAGTCCATGAACATGGGAAAGCGTCCTCATGTGAGCCATTCCAGCCCAGGTCCTGTCTGGAAGACTAGTAACTGCCACAGGCCAAAACTATACCAGGAATCACTCTAATCGGAAGGTCCAGTACTGAGGCTCACTACAAGCCGTTTTATTTAGCACTGCAGACTCGGCCTTCAAGTCTATGTGCATTCTGGTCACAGTTTTCCCTTCTTCATCTTACTTTCTTTTATTTCTTTTCACTGTCTTTTTAAAACTGTTCTCTCTTAAATGCGCTTTCCAAAAATTAT
The DNA here is from genome assembly GCA_025331215.1 of Actenoides lindsayi. Taxonomy (NCBI): domain Eukaryota; kingdom Metazoa; phylum Chordata; class Aves; order Coraciiformes; family Alcedinidae; genus Actenoides; species Actenoides lindsayi. The sequence continues at coordinate 113,591 of WTSP01023965.1, forward strand.
ATACACACTCCACTTTCACCTACTTCTCCCTTCCAAGAACTGAAATAGTTAGGAATGAAGCAACTAATACTGACACACATCATTAGGCTTTAAAATTATCAGTGGTATGAAAGGTTAAGAAAGTTGCATTTTGCTACTCTGTTGCAGACCCAGAGGCACTATACTGGTTGTACTGCAGCTGCACATCACAGAATCAGAATCGTAGAATGTTAGGGGTTGGAAGGAACCTCTGAAGATCATCGAGTCCAACCCCCCTGCCAAAGCAGGACAAAACCAGAGCAGATCATTCAAAATTCATCCAGACAGGTCTTGAAAGTCTCCAGAGAAGACGACTCCACAACTCCCTGGGGAGCCTGTTCCAGTGCTCTGCAACCCTTACAGTACAGAAGTTCTTCCTCATGTTGAGGTGGAACTTCCTGTACTTGAGGTTGAATCCATTGCCCCTGGTCCTATCACAAGGCACGAGTGAAAAGAGGTTGTCCCCGCCTTCTTGATGCCAGCCCTTATGTATTTATAGACATTAATTACATCCCCTCTCAGCCTTCTCTCCAGACTAAAAAGTCCCAGGTCTCTGTATATGGGTATATAGATCATATACCCATACAACCATGAAAAGTGACATTATTTTCTCTACCTTTAAACTACCTAGACTGAGTAAACCACAGAATCATAGAATCTTTGGAGTTGGAAGGGACCTCTAGAGATCATCTAGTCCAACCCCCCCACCAAAGCAGGTTTGCCAAGAGCACATTGCACAGGAACTCATCCAGGTTTGTTTTATTTTTAATACTTACCATTTGTCTTTAAGTGTCTGATATTGAATACCTATAGTTTTCTTATGATAATAATGCAATTACAGATATTGATGTGGCCTAATTTATTAATAAATATTTCAAATATAGTCTAATAATATATTTTTCACAAAATCTGCACAGCAATGAATCCTAAAAGCTGGTTTTATTAAATATTCCTAGAGACTGATCCATAGCCAGAATTTCTACTTAGCCCTCAATCCTGTAAAGAATGGGGTTTATATTATGTCTACTTAGTTCAGGTATGACAGCAGTATTGCATAATGACATAGGCACTAACAACAAAAAAACCCCAGAGATAGATTCACAGGAATCACAAGCACAGGCCCATTTGTAGTCTGACTGCCTCTCTGTTGCTACCTATCTTAACCTTAATGAGCACTCCTATGGCCGTGGCCCAGACTCCAGACTATTACCCTGGTTGTTCACCACTAGAGCTTGCAATATCTCTTTGCAAAACTTGGAGTTTGAAGAGCTCTGCCCTCTAAAAGGAAATCCAAAATGATGAGGAGCAAACAATAGTCTTTTTACTTATGAACATGGGCAATGATGGAAAATACTGCTCATCAAGTTTCCAGAATAGATATTTTTTAATTGAATTTAGCACAAAGAAACAGATTGCAATGGTTATTCCTTCGCTTGTGTACAAAAAGGGTGAACAAGCAGTGCAAGAGCTGATAGATATTAGGCACAGGCTTTGTGTTGATACTGTAACTTTTAATTGTTGATGAGGAAAGCAATCCGTCTTGAAAATAATGGCATAACTCTTCCATACATCAAAGTAGGCATTTTAAGCATGAATGGCATCAAATGTCAACTCAGTTTTTTTAGAAAAACTTCAGTACATACAACCCATGAATAAAAAAAACCCACAAACATTTTTGCATGTGTTAAAGAAAGGTAGGGGGTTTTCGTTTTATTTTCTCATTACAGTTCCCCATAATACGTCAAAGCGGACGGTAAGGGAATTCTTTAAAGAGTAAAGTCTCATTGTATATACATTATGAAAAATCATTTAAATTGATTCTTGGGTATGCAATGTATAATTTCTAGGCTTGACTAGTCTGCATTTTTAGAAACTAATGGATTGTTTTACTGGTTAGTGCAAAGGTTATTGATCTGCTTTCTTGCTGAATTAATAGCACTGGCATGGGACAACTCGTTTTCTCAGCTTCCCCAATGTTTTCTTGAAAAGGGGCCCATTACATGGCAGGGGGCAAAGGACAGGCCTAGATAACACTGTTTAGACGTTTCTTTGATGTCCACAGGCATCATCCTCGACAACTGACCACTAGAGACAAAAGAGCACTCCTAAGGCTGCTGGAAATCCCAGCCATTCTTCTATCCACCTTTTGATATCCCAAGGCTTCTCTACCCTGACCTCTGCACTCTGACATCCTTATTTGAAGGATGGTCAGCACCAACCATGAACGTTAGAAATTCTTCCCAATTTAGCCAATAAAGTAAGGATTTATTTTGCTTTTCATAATTGCTTTGTCCTAATAGAGCAGTGGGAATGCTAAGAAGATTTTACAAAAAGAGTGGAAGGGAAAGTGTCAGTGAGAAAAAACTTTCAGTTTTCTTGTTTTGAAACCATTCTCAAACATCTACTTTCTTTCACAAACCACTCTGTCTAAAGCTTCTTGATGACACTGTATTGTGCACACGTACCCACAGCATTTCTACCTTGTCAGTGTAATACAGAATTATACTTTTAATACACAAATGTTGCTTGCTAATGTAATTTCACTCAGTAAATATACACATTTTAAATGGTGTGCATGCTGTAGCTTAAGGACTGATAATCATTACTATGTGTTCATATTTTAAAAAGAAATGTAATTTCAATGTCTTTCAAAATGTTTTCCTCCCTAAACACAGTGTGATTGATAATTGGATCATTTCCCCATTGTCTTCCAGAATATTTAGAGAAAACATTTTCCACAAAACTATCAGAGGTGATCATGAGTACTTTTAATCAGTTTAATTTTCCCCCTTTCTGAGGAAATAAAATTTAACTAGAAATAATACAAATCTAGCCAAAACACTGGGAGTCCCTAACGTCATTAACAGCACAATACATTCTTTACAGCATTTAAACAATTTCTGCACTAGCCCAGTAAGGCAAACACCTAGAGGAACATCCTTCTCCCTCTCATTATTATTGGAAGTCCTGCTGAAAACCCACTCCATATATGAAAACAAAATCACATATGTAAGTAGTAACTCCATCAAGACAAATGTACTGATGATCAATAAGTATGTACAAACTTGGAGTTCAGACCAAGTAGTGTCTTTATTCAGTCTTTTGTGCTTTGACAACCACTTTTGAAACACACCGCTAAAATATCCTCCTGCCTTTAAGTCCTATTGCTGGGAACGACAATGAACTCTGGTCCAAAATCTGGTGGATTTCAGAGTACACATTCTTCTAAACTAACTTTAATTTAAAAATCTATACCCAAGACGTAAACTGCTTTGCATTGATTTTTATTTTTTTTTAACTGGCATTGATACAATGTTTTTCTACACTAACAATATTCCTCCTAATCTATAAGTCAATGGCAAATCAGTGATAATGCAACAGATAAAGAAAGTATATCTACCAACATTTAAAAAACAAAAACATTCATAATTTAGGATGCAAATACTGGGATTTATACTGTTTGTTTTAAATCCAATTCTAAATCACTTAATATCTACTCATCTCAGCCAACATTTATTTACTTTCATGTAAAAGTCTATAGGAAAAGAGCGAAACTGAATTTACAAAAGGAATGGAGTGTGATTAGACTGACCAAGAATCTTGCCATCTTTAGAAACATTCTTCTCCTCTATGTTAATTTGCAATCATAAAAAAAACCCAAAACCAAACCAAACAAAACCAGCAACAAAACAACAACAACAAAACCAAACCACAAAACCAAAACCAAATCAAAACAAAAAAACAGAATCACCACGGTTGGAAAAGATCTCTGAGATAATTTTTCCAGTTTTAGAATTCAAAAAGTTCTCAGACAAAATGCTGATGAGAGCCATACAAGGCCTCTTAGAATTGATCTTATTGGTTTCAAGGGGTTTTGAACTAAACCAGACCCTGGGCATTTTTGCTCAGTGATTACTCTTGTTATTTTAATAATAAAATTCACATGTTTAGACAGAACAGGGGACTTGACTCTGAATCAACACAGAGCCCTCAGAGCAGCTCGAGCATGAATGTGAAACAGATCAAGTTAAACCAGGCTAAAAAAAGCTCTACTGAACCACAAGTCCATAAATATTTTCATTTAACTGAATACTGATGATAGATAACAAACTATACCCAAATAGGCAACATAGATATGAAACTAAGGTCATATTTATATAGCAACATGAAAAGACTAAAAAATCAGTGGCATAAATTTGATGCATATCCTTAGGCACATCCTTATCCATCAACAAATCTTCCAGTTCCAGCAGTTTCCACTGAAAAAAATTACTATAACTTTTATAGAGGCTCAGTACTGCTCTGATGTTGGAAATTATTGCTCTGCCAATTTTACCCACACCGTTGCTCCTGTGAGCAATCCCTGACCCACTTTAGTCACAAAAAACAAATAAAGAAATAAATACAGATCTTCACCACCCCCAGTCATTTCAAGCAATACAGATTAGGAGCCACGCACGGGAGACCCTCAGCTGGCAGGGTCACCTGTGATAACCTCTGACAAAAGTGCAATGATGAGGTACTAGGGGCAGTAACCTTCTTAGTCAGCACACTTGCAGTTGGAAGAGGATGTGTGAATAAAGCCTTAGTAAAACACACTAGATTTTCCCGTATGTGCTTTTATACATGACCCTGAATTCTATGGCTGCAGTTACACTTTGCTCTGAAGATACCAGACCGAACAGATTATTCCTTTGCAGTCTTTCAATTTGTTAGTCTATTCTTTCTCCATTGTGTTAACTTCATTAGGAGTTGTCAGACTTTCATCACATAACCTTACAAACACAACTGTGTAAGCAATTTCTAATGAAATATATGAGAATACACACCTTAATAAGAAAAATGTATTTCATCCCGGATCCACAGAAGCACACAATGGAAAACTGCAACCTCAGAGAAGCTTTCCCTGTAGACTAAGACCTCATCTGCAAAGTTTAAAGGGATCATTCCAACACTTAGTAAGATTTAGTTTGAATTCAATAATTTTTTCTTTAGAAAGTGATCACATTGCCAGAGAAACCAAATTCCATGCAGAAGCAATGCTATCTAGCAGTGAGAAGACTAAAGCAGTATAGCTAATCTGAAATGGGGACAGCACCATCCATAAATTTTTGCTTTCTTACTGCCATCCTACACACCTTTACTTCACATCCATATTGGTCTGTCAACATGACCTTACACCTCTACTGATAAAAGCTTCTGGCTCAGGAAGAGATGTCTGGCCTTTATGTCAAGGGATGGAGAATTGCTTGCTTTCACATTACAGGATCACGTTCACATTATCTAATGTTTGACCAAAGAGTCTTTGGGACTCTGTTGGGCCTCCATAGCCCTGACACAATTATTTGTGTGTGGTCTCTCCCCAGGTCAGTTTAATTCAATTATTATGCAGGCTGTACTGCAGCTTTTATCAGAGTGATTTTTTGGCATGGAACTAAAAAGATGTGAAACATGAACTGGGATGTTACATCACATTACACACAGGATAAGAGACCTACTTAAATAGCATTAGAAAATCGTGTGGGATTAAGAAAGTCATAAGTAATTGTGTCAACGATTTTGCCTAGTGGGAGCAGTCTTTGAAATAAATTAGCTCCAGAACAATGGCTAAGTTTTGCCTTGGATGGAAATTGTTGAATTACTGTAAAAGAGAAGACCTTTCATACAGTGAACATTATCAGTGTGCTAGAACTTTGGAATGAACTGAGAAGCCAAGTCACCTGCCCCACTTGCTGCACAACAACTGATACTCCCAGGTGCATCCCTCAGCTGCCTTTGGCTTCCCCTGGTGCATGTGAAATGCTGGTTGCATAACAGAAAGAAAAATCTAAAATAAGTATCAGAATGTACTGGGAAACTTCATTGCCAATAAAATAAAACATGACAAACACAAGAAAAGGCATATACTAATGTCTATAGAAGACTACACACAGTCACTGCCTGAGATTTTACAGATATTAATATTTTAATTCATGTGAAATTGAAAAGGGTAAACTGACCTTTTGAGATTGTAGGGATCTTTTAAGGTACAGTAACAATGAAAAGCTAAAAATGCATAGGTATAACACAGCATTTGCTTTTTCAGGGATTATAAAGTCATTACTTAGCTTTTTAATAAGCACATCTTTTTTTACAAAATATTGCAGTGTTAAATTCAGTAGAAGACTTGCAGAGCCAGAGAACACTATAATTTTCTATGCACTTTAACTAATCAAACTGTAGATAAAAACACGTATCTGATATATACAGTACATAGAAACATTGCCTTCCCCACATGGGAAGGCAGCCCACTACATAGATATGGCATCCTTACAAAAAATATCTATATGAATAGTGATGTTATGACTTGATTGCTCAGATGGATGTGAACAGAAAATGAATTAGATGAAGCAATACTCCAGATCATACAAAACATACATGAAATAAACTATAAAACTATATAGCAGGAGCATCATAAAAAAAAAAAGAATGCTCAGCGGTGGAGTCAAAGATAGGTCCATTAAAGACTAGCAGGTCCATTAACCAAAGAGCCTCATTAACATAGCCAGCTGAATCAGTATGAATAAAATCAGGTTTTGCATCAGCAAACCTACTGCCTGTTTAATAATACCAAGGAAAAGAGAGCTGACTGTACTTCCCTTCTATTCTGCCACCAGTGCTAAGTACTTGTTCCCAGAAAACAGCAGCACTGCCTGTTTTCCCCATTGTTCTTCCTATTATTTTTCTAAACAGGAGCCCTTTTAGTTTTTGTTGGAAACACCATTTGTAAGATAGAGACTCTGATGAAGTCCTGGTGCAAAGTAACCCAAGGGCTCTTCCTTCTTTATTAAAGCCTCCCAGGCAATAGCTTTTAAAGATGGGTAACTATGACAGAGCAGCTGATCAAGCCCACAGCTAAGCCATGGTAACTTACACATATATCCATAACATATAGTTGTCTGTTCAGGCTGTGAACTGTTGTTTGTGCATGTACAATTTGTAAAAGACAGTCAGTGGTTCAAGTTGGGGCCATGTGAACTGAAGTGGCAATATTGGTACTAATGTTCATCAGTGGGCTAACGCAGGCTAATGGAAGATACTGTAAAAATGGAAGTTGTTAGAATTTCACTCATTTCATGGTTGGTTAATTTTATTGCTCTTTTAGGCATGGAGAAAAAAAAGGCTGGTTGCTTTTTCTACGTTACAATACTATCGAATTTACTGCTGACTGTTCAAAGGCAGTCAAGATACAGTAACATTATAGGACAACTTCTATTTTGTAGAGAAAAAAAATATTTCTGTCATTTTAGATGACAAGCTTCTCAAAGGCAAGTGAACAAGATGAGGGCTCAGAGTTATAGTAACTGGGGTTAGATCAGTCTGGCAGCCTGTCACCAGTGGGACTCGCCAGGACTCAATTTTAGAGCCAGTGTTTTTAATGTTTTTATAAGTGATCTGGACACAGGAGTAGAATGTACATTAAGTTTGCCCATGATTAAGCTAGGAGGAGCTGTGGACTCCCTCAAGGGTCTAGAGACCTTACAGAGAGATTTGAATAGACTAGAGAGATGGGCAATCACTAACTGTATGCAATTTAACAAGAGCAAGTGCTGGATTGTCCAGCTGGGACAGGGTAATCCAAAATGAGAGAAAATGCTGGAGAGCAGCCCTGTGGAAAGAGATTTGGGAGTTTGGGCTGGCAGCAGACTCAATAATATGCCATGGCAGCCAAAAGGGCCAACTGTGTCCTGGGCTGTGTCAAGCACAGCACAACTAGCTCATTGAGGGAGGTGATTGGCCCACTCTACACCACCCTGGTGCAACCTCACATTGAATGCCGGGTGCAGTTTTGGGCACTACAATATAAGAAGGACAACAAACTATTAGAGTGTATCCAGAGGAGGGTGACCAAGAGGGAGAAAGGTCTGGAAGGCAAGACTTGAAGAGTGGCTGCTGAGGTCACTTGTTTTGTTCAGCTTAGAGAAAAGAAGGCTGAAGGGTGACCTCATTGCAGCCTACAACTTCCTCAAGGGGGAGCAGTGGAGGAGAAGGCACTGATCTCCTCTCTCTGATGACCAGCAGTAGGATACAAGGAAATGGAGTGAAGCTGCTGTGTGGTTTTATGACTCGTACCCCGGGCATAAGGAGATTGATCTTACTACCATGAAAGCTGGATAGTTATAACTTCTTTTTTCAATCTGTGCATAACCTAGAAAAGCATTGCTAGGAAAAAAATAATTTTCAACTAATTTAAGATTAACTTAAAATTCAAAACTAGTAAATTTCATGATAATCCATGAACAATATTAAAACTCTATCAAAGTCTCCTTGTGGAGCTGCACCCTCGTTTCACATTGTGGAATACTATTTGCCTGTAGAGAATAGACTGCAGTGTCAGTGAAAAACCAGACCTTTCCAAACACCATCTCTCCAATTTTTCACCCAGATTTGCTTCAAAGAATTTAAGGGGAGTTTTCCGGGTGTTTGCAAACTCTTCTAAATACAGAATGTGCACTGTACGTAGCTACTTACTCAGCCACTCTTTTGCACGAGTAGGGCTGGTGATCTCACGCCCCCCCCCCATGTTGGGCCATGTGTCATACATGTAGAATTTGAATAATGCCACTGCCTAGGAAATATTCCTTCTAAATGGTCTTTCAAATGAGGATCCCACCTGTAAGGCAAAGCACTACAGTACATCACCAAGATTCCTCTCCTGCTTTCCCAGCATCACGTGAACTTCAAAGCAGGAGATTATAATCATAGAATCATTAAGGTTGGAAATGACCTTCAAGATCATCAAATCCTACTGTCTACTAAATATTATCAAGAACATTAAACCATGTCCTGAAGTTCCAGATCTAGACTTTTTTTGAACACCTCCAGAGATGGTGATTCCACCACCTCCCTGGGCAGCCTGTTCCAATGCCTCACCACTGTCCAAATAAAAAATTTTCCTGATATCCAACCTAAACGTCCCCTAGTGCAACTTAAGCCCATTTCCTCTTGTCCTATCACTAGTTACCTGGGAGAAGAGACCAACACCCACCTCACTACAGCCTCCCTTCAGGTAGTTGTAGAGAGCAATAAGGTTTCCTCTCAGCCTCCTCTTCTCTAGGGGAACCAACCCCAGGTCCTTCAGGTGCTCCTCATAAGACATTTTCTCCAGACCCTGTACCAGCTTCATTGCCCTTCTCTGAACTCAGCACTGTAAGTGTATAAGATGCTGGTGTCATAGCTGAGGGGATGGATATTGAGTTAAACATTTATCTCACGCTGGAAAGACAAGACTTGGCTTATCTCCTTCCTTTTAAGGCTCTCTTGCTTCAAGACCCTTCTTAGCAGTAGAGACATAATCTCTATTGCTGTGAATACTAGGCTCTTCTTTACACAGAAGATGACAAATGACAAAAAATGTGGCAATATAGAACAACAAGGGGGAAAACAACATAGTGTATAGCCACATATACACCTGCTGATGGAAGATTTTATATTGAGTAAAATGATAAAACTGAAAACTACCCATTTCAAAGTCAGATATATTCTAGCAGGTCTGAACTGGCTGGCACCTAGATGCATTTCCTCCTCAAATTGGAGTGCTAAGTGACTTTTTCATAGATGGCAGGAGTGATTGAGCCCAGTTTATAACTGTGTATCTCCACATCATATTCATACATGGGTTTTGAACAATTAGGTCCCAAACTATTTACAGTTCCACTGATACAAAAATGCCGCTGAGATCTGGATCCCTCACTCAACCAGGGCATCTTTTCCATTACAGTCCTGTAAGTCAAAGGTTTTCTTTAAAAACAAACGCATTTACATAATAAATCAACGATTTCATTACTTCTGGAGTGAAAATAATGAAAACAGCCCTCAGATTAGGATGAAACAATCTTCACAACTTCTCAGTGACTTCCAAATAATTTTCATGTTCAAAAGTATTTTCACTACTGTTGTTACAAGTAATGTCCTGAATTACACCAGTGATATCTACAGTTTTATCCACCACTCTATATGTACAGTTTGACCACTTTGTGTATGAGGTACTATTTGCTACTTTAATCTCTAGTTCATACAGAAACAGGGAGAATACAGAGATTTTGAAAACGTGTGAAAGTGTGGTTACAAGTTAGAAAAAGATTATACTTTCCTTTTTCAATGCACTAAACTTCTAGTTAGTAGAAGCAAAACCAGTGCTTTTAAACCTATGTATATATACCCTTTCAAGTGTTCTTGCAGTTGATAAATATACCCTGTAGATGAGGAGTTGTATGATGAAATCATAATAGAAGTGCAGTCATAATAATTGGAAACTAGCTTATCATTTCAAAGCACTGTACAATGGCGTTAGAAATTCACAGAACAGGATCAGATCATTACTTTAAATAAAGGTTTATCCTTGGAAAAGGGACAAGAAATGTTATAGAAATAAAAATTTCCTATCCCAAAAGACAAAATATATGTATTTTCTCCCTCTCATAGAAGCACAAGACCTAGTCCCACACTTCCCTGCTGAGGAGCTCTAAAAACAAATACAGGTAGGTTAAAAACAAGGATACATTTTGCTGGCAACCATTTAAAACAACAAAAAAAGTGTTACAAGTGTCAATAAATGTCATGATGACTTCTCATACTTTTAAATCTATTGGTGGTGGCAATTCTTTGTCAGCACTACCTATTTTTATGACTGTGATGTTAATATACTTTCTACAAATAATTTTTCATTTCTATCTACTGCAGAATTACATAAAATATGTCAGCAACATAACTACAGATTGCTTTTAGTACATGAAATACTGCTGTGCTGTTTAGCTAGAAAACAGGTATTTTCTTCATACAACACTCAATGAATATTTACATTTTACAGCTTTTTTGTTTGTTTGTTTTAAAATATCCAATGTCTAAATGGAAATTTTCATTTACTATTTCTCCAGAAATATGCCACAAGCTATGCTACTTCTTAGACTTGCTTTATTCCTCACATAAACTTTGAAGCATGAAAGGCAACACATGGATAATGGCAAATGAAGGCAAACTGAAAAATCAAACCAATGTTATTTGGAATCCTTCAGTGTAATTATAAAGGAACAGCTATAAATGTCTGCAAAATGAGCTTAAGTGACACATATCATTAGTGAAACTCCTGCCACAGTCTGCGTAAGATAAGTTTTGAGGAGTTAGATTTGCAGATGGACTGAATCATTAGCTACACTCTAAGTGGAAAGAAGAAAAAAATAAAATTAATTTTTCAGCTATAGTTAAACATGAAATGCTTTCCCTGTGCACGTGTGTAATACACACGTTTGTATGCAGATGTTGATTGTTGTTAGTTACACTAGCCTTTTATGCACCTTCATGTAGCTTTTATTCATATGAAATAAACCCCTGGTTTTGCCTGATCTCAGCTGAGACTAAGTGCGTGCTTTATTTTGTATGAGGGTGAAAAAAGGAGTGACAGATCACTTATCATTCGCTATGCAGACTTCGTATTCATTAGAAGAGCCACAATCAATAGGATCCAAAGGCAATTTTTCCCTAAGGATAATTATGCCCAGCATCACTAGAGTGTTTATGAGTCTGACAGGCTTTCATTTATTAACAAGAATCACCTTTGAAAGTTTACAACTTCCTAATCCAAATTTGGCCTTACATAACACATGCTTTAAAATGCTCCTGTTTTATTTTGTTACACAAAACTGTACTGTTTTTCTCACAGTTATTTTATATTGTATATGTTGCATGAGTTTCAAATGCAGAAAACCTGCAAGTATCAACTGACTTTATCACTTTTAACATTTTATAGATCAGTCTCTTCCGGGTTTGGTTTGTTGGGTTTTTTTTTTAAGAGGAACTACAGAAGCCATTAGTCCTTATGCAGAATATAGTATCTTAGTTTTAAAAGAAAACTAGAATAAAACCAATTGTTTTTAACTTGCTAATTCACAGTAGAAACCTCTTCCCTTAACTGTGCATATCATGCATAATATTACTGGGGTTATAAAGTCTCACCTAAGAGATTCTAAACTATTGTATCCCTTAAGACTCACTTAACACAGTTTTTAAATATAGACACAAATAAACAATAGATTTGAGACCTAAATTAGAAGAAATTTTATGCAAAACTATATATTCATGATAGCAAGCAATACAGATATTCTTAGCACAAAATAAATGATTCATAGCTTCAAAAATATTTTGCCTAACAGATATTCACAGAAAAAAAAAAAAAGACAATCAAAGCATAAGTGAAATTCCATCCTTAAATCATTCTGTTCTGCGCTTGTGATTATAAGATCTTCTGTCAGGAGCTAATCTCACGTGACAGGCTTGATCCAAAGCCATTTGAAGTCAATGGAATGTCTCTTCCTGACTTCAGGGAGCTTTGCATCCAGCCCTTATAAACTTCAAGAACAATACAGTTGTTCTTAAGAGAACAATAGCTAACTATTGTCCAAGTGGAAAAGGATGTTAGCTTCAAATGAAATTTACCTGCAGTAGTGGATTTGCATTAGGTTTGTTTTGTTATTGTTTTTTAATGCACATCAACCAGTGAAACCTTTCCAAAGTGAGAACCTTCAATTTCTTTAGAAGTCACAGGAAATCAAAATTGTAGTCAAATACCAAATAAAATATATATTTAAAAAAAATAAGCAATTTTTTATGTAGTAAGCTTAGTTTTTCTAAACAAACAAAAGATCGCTTTTGAGGCTTCAGTCAATTTGAGGTTTTCTTAAACAGCTGTACATTAAGGACAAGACAAAACAAGAAGTTTCAAAAATACATCAGGCATTCCTGCAGTGAGCAAACCTAAAGACAGATTAAAAAAATAAAACTAGTTCTGTAAGCAAGAGGGTAGGATGACAGGAAAAGAAGTTACATCGATTTTTCTTTTTTAATAAAACCCTTGATTCTCTACTGACTGAAGTCAATTTGAAAACTAGAGCTAACAACTAGTATGCCAGATAACGTGACCAAAGTCAAACTGTTATTGTTTGAAAATAACAGAACTGTAACCCCTGAAATACCAATTAACATCATCATAAAGACCAGTGAAAGAAAAGTCCCATTGCTGTGATGTGGCTTTTCTCTCTTTTATGAGAAAAATGGGGCAATAACAAAGTAGAGCAGTACAGAACCTGATGCTGATCCCATATACACTTTTACCAGTAAATTTACACTGATAAAAAAGTAAATCAAAGTCAGGACCACCATCTCCAAGTTCCCCAAGGCAGCAGAGAATGGTGTTTCTAACTTCCTCATGCACACACCATATCAACTCACCACAGCTATTTTAGTTACCTAGTGTGGAGATGAAAACACAGAAACTTCCAATTAAGCATAAATAATTCAGAATGTCCAGCTTTGGAGACTGATTCTGTATTTCACAATGAAAAAAATAAGGCATTAAATGGTAGATTCATATTCATAAGACATGCAAGCCACTGTTAATTTTCTTTGTAGTTGGTTCTACATGATTTGACCACAAATACTGACATTGCTGCCATGTTTAGTTAATTTTCAGAAGGGTCTATGAGGTGTTAGATCAAAACCAAGGTAGCTTACACCTCAAAAATTAAAGTAAATGAGACAAAGCACAAGGAAAAAGCAAACATCAGTTTCTCCAGTGTATAGATGCTATACTTTCTGTTTCCTTCATCTAAGCTTCCAGTATCCACAAATAAAAATAAGTAATTCACTTTATAAATAAACCTAATCAAACTGCTGATTTTTTAGGCTGAGTGGATGAATCAAACATAATTACATATCAAGCCAGTACAAAATTGTTGTGTTGAGGTTTTTTTCTAAATTAAATGAAACAGTATTTCTCAAGTCAAACAGCCTACCTTGTTTTGGTATCATATATATCTTCTTACAGTAATTGTCAAACAGCCCATTTTGTTTGACTCAAAAAAAAAAAAAATTAAAAACCATTTAGGTTTTTTGTCTTTTTTCTCCTTGTTGCTAGTAAATGCATTTCTGAACTGAAACACTGTCTTAAAATGAAAATTCAATCTTTGGTGTAGAAAAGTCAAGACAGTATGCAGACTTTAGCTTTCTTTTCTTTTTTTTTTTCTTCTGACAAGCACAAATTAATGAATTGTTTTGTTCACTCCAGAACTACCCATTGAGTAAATAAACCATTCATTTATTTTGTTAAGCCTTAGTTAACCATGCATTTCAGGCATAAGAGCGTTTGTTTTTATAGTTCTACCCTATTCTCTTCCTACACAGGCAGTTAGGACACAAACTGCCCATTGCTGAGTATTGCTGGCTGGTATCCTGATCCCCTCAGACCTGATCTGCTCCCCTCTTACTCCGTTCTTGTGGCTTGCGGCTGCTAACACTTCCCTAGCCTTCAGGGGACCTGGGCTCCCAGTTACCCCCCCTGCCGTCTCTGAGCATTCCCAGGTGCTGATAATCTTTTCTCTGGATTGTTGCTGCTGCTTCTCCTTATTTTGGCAGATGCTACAGCTTTGCAAGTTGCAAGGATCTTACCTCTGAGACCCTCTTTGTTGCTCTGTCTCTGACCACGCTGGAAGCAGGGAGTGATGGATATTAGGGAAGCATGAGCCTCCCCTGGCTGTTTAGCAGCGTGGTCTGCAAAGAAGGATAGAGATGCTGCTCCTTCCTCCTCCCCCCCTCGCTGTCCCAGCTTCCTCCTCCCTCTTCATTGCTCCCTGCTTCCCATCCACAAACTAGCTCTGTCTGTGTTTCAGCACAATACGCTACCTCTCAGCACCAGCTACCTAAGGTCAAGAATACAACCCCCTCACCCTTCCCCCCTGCCTTTTCCTCTCCAGTCTCATGCATCCTCACCCCTGCTTCCCACTGAATATGGTATCTTCCCAACCAGACATACCTTATTTGGCTCTAGGGTCTAAAGCGCAGACAATTTCAGCAGCCCTAGGAGAGAAAGAGTTGTAAATGCACAGGGAATACCAGGGATATGAAGGAAAAGTGCAAGTCTTCTGGAGAAACTCTAAACTTTGGGGGTTTATCTGTGTGTGTGAAGGAAATCTAGTCACAGTAGCCAAAGCCTGCAACTTGGAGATTAGTTTAAAAGATCTACACAGATTAAAGAGCCCTGGATAGCTAGTTATCTCCCAAATCCAGTTTACCTATTGTTTATGCTCTTTGTTTCTCAGTCCTTATTCTAAATAGTTTTTTTGATTTTTTTTTTTTAAAAAAAGCTTCCAAACTTTTCCCCTGCAAAGCCAGACTTCGATACCAGTATAATCTGATGATGAAATAGTAAATAAACGTGAAAAAGTAACTAGTGGGATTTTTTTAAAGATTATCAGCTATGAAGTAATAACCTTTAAGATTATGGGAAAAACAGGCACAAGTTCTCTGACTTTTCAGCTTGAACGATAAACATGGTCAAGGGGTCTTTTTTCACTTTCAGCAGTTATGATGACTAGCACTTTCAGGCAACCAGTATGTGTCTTTCAAAAGTCACATATAATTACAGCTAGTCAGCACATTCTCCTTAAGGTCCTGGTTTTAGACACACAATAAAACAGTCCTTCTAAAGTGTTTATGTTTGTTACAGAGACTATGGAGAGAGGTAGGTGATGCTGAAAACTTCTAAAAGATCTTGTCTGCTAGAAGTTAAACACTTTAGTGGACAGGATCTCCCTCTGGAGGCCTTGAGAGGCACCTGACTCTCTCTGGTGATGCATGAAGATGTATTAGGCACTTACTTCATGAGGCTGGTTTCACTGACTGCCTAGAAAGTAAGCAGCAAATTAGCTACTGAAAGGCCAAGGCTGGCCACAATGAAAATGTAGTAATTAGAAGTTATCTTAAAACTTTAGGCCCTGTTGCTTCGTTGTTGGTGGCTTCATTGGGCAACTAGGAGGCAGGACACATTTAAGGTCAGCAGAGGGCAGTCCACAGGGAAGCAACTGTTCACATTCCCTGGATCATCTCACAAATAAAAGAAAGACTTTCTAAAGAGGCTCTTTGAGCACAACAGCAACTTCCACCATATCCAAACAATCTATTGATCAATCTTCATAAAACTCTTGATCAAGTCAAAAAGAATCAGAACATAGTCCTTATCTAAATTCAGTGCCAGCACAATCTTAGTAACCAGTACAAACAACATGTCCATCTTAAAAATAATAACATAAATGACCAAAGTGAAATTAAGGAACTAGCCTATTTAGTCTGCCATAATCATGACAGTCATTTTGGCCAGAAATTAAGATTTAAGAAAAAAATTATAATCCAGACTTGCCAAATCTCATATGATCAGCATGTGATTCAATCAAGAAGCTTCTTCCACGTTCTTCTCTGCAGCAAAACCTATATCACAGCAGTGTTCTATCAGCTCTCCCTCTTAAAGGCAAGTGCAGCTCTTGGCAAAGTACTTAAAGTTAACCAAATACAGCTGACATACTCAGTACTCAGAAGTGAGCTACAGTGTTGCTACAGCTGCAGCAAGAGGAGTGTGTTTCACCTAACTTATGGAACCAAATTAAACTCATGCCTCAAAACCAGTGCAGACCTTTTAATTCCTACCAACCTTCAGTGTACACACTACTTTCCAACAGCCTTTACCGACCGAAAAGGACAAGAGTGTCACTCCTATGTTGTAGCAGAAATTGCTTAAAGCTTCATGTGTGCAACAAAATTTTCAGACTAGAAACAATCCTTACAATCATTACCAGCAACAGTCTCTGGATAAGTATGAGTAATCAGCTCAAACTGATGCTGTTCATATGGCAGTTGATAAAAGGACTAAGACAGAGCTGATAATCTGAATGAGATTTCATTTTATCAATAGGTAAACTTTAAAAATAAAAAGATAAAAAAATAGGAGATAATGAGAATTCTAATATATTTTGGTGCTAGAAGATCTCCAAAAATCAGCTAGGTGATTTTCCTAGAACACTCCAGAAATGTCACATCAGCACAACTTCTGAAGGTCAGAACTTCTTCCTGGTGGTCAGCAAACGAAGCTTTAGAATGGACAGGTGATCTGGAAGAAACATATCACCAAGACCAGAAGGTTTTTTAGCGAAATATGAAGCTGCTGAACTACTATCTGTAAAGTAAGAAGGGAACCTATAGCTTAAACCAACTTCAGTACCAGAAGAGTGATATATATGACTGGGACACCAATGGCTGGCTGAGGGACTGTCTCTCAGCATATTCACTAATCATTTGGAGAAAGAGGTGAACACTGCTGAGACAAAGCTCGATACATCGTCCAGTGTAGAACAGTGAAATGATGGAAAATTATTCAGGATACCTAAATATAGACTGCGAAATATTGCAGTCATATCTCCTAGTAGTGGATGATTGAAAAGGCAGGTAAAATTACGTACTAATAAACTGGGAGGGGGAAGTATGTGAAAGATCTGCCTTGTAGCTCTACCAAGCCATAGTGGCACCCAGGGCAGGAAGAAGTCAGAAGCAAGACGCTGACATTATAGATATTCTATAGAGATTTGGAGATCAGTGGAAGAGCAAAAGTATCTGGCCAGAAGAGTTACCTAACCAGAGAGCGGGTGAAGAAAGAATGGTGTGAAGCTGCTCAGGCAGAAGGCAACAGCCACCAGCACCCTTCAGGGAAATAAAGCTGTGACCATCTCTGCTCAGTCTCTCCAATGCAGGAGCATACCAGAGGCAGTGGACAGGCTAGTGGCACAAAGTGCAACCCTTTTCCCTCACAACAGACAACTCTTTCTCTTTCAATCAATGTTTTTGACAGTGCTTCAGCCAACAGGAGCAGCCACTGAATCGGGCAATCCCAAAGATAGTTTCTCCATGCTGCCTGCTTTTCTCCAAGTTCAGAGGAGTAACTCAGCACAGAGGGAATGGAGGGATATTGCTTCCAAAGCTACACTTTGCAATGCCACCTTTTGAGACTCATTTTTCTCTGCCCTTGCTGCAGCTCCTAACTGTATGTCATAATGATGGACTCACCCACTTAGTAAAAAGGTCTTTGAGCACTGTAAATACTTTTGATGTAGCCCAGGACACAGTGTGACTTCTGGGTTATGAGAGCACATTTCCAGCCCACATCCACCTTTCCATTCACTGGCACCCCCAAGTTATTCTCTGCAGGCTGCTCTCAATCACATTATCCCCCAGCCCATATTGATACTGAGGTTTGCACTGACCCAGGTGCAGGACCTTGCACTTGGTCTTGCTGAACCTCATGGGCCCACACAGGCCCATTTCTCAAGCTTGTCCAGGTCCCTCTGGATGGTTTTTAATCACATCCATGACCTTTAATTTTTTTTCAGGTGTGCTATTCAGAATGCTGTTTAGCACTATGCTGTTGAGATTTGATTAACTGACTCGATCTTCCTCGTACTCCCATGACAAAGTGAAGAAATAAGTGATTTACCTTCTTAAATTAATAGATGCCTATTCATGATGTATACAGGAAGAATTTTTTTTCAGTCAGATTCAGCTGAACACCTCAAGAAAGACTGCACTCTTGCCAGAAACAGATTTAAATCATTATATTTTACAGCATAAGAGATTTTACAAATAAGAATTACATAGTAATGTTCCACACCTTTATGCCTAATCATTATGCAGTGACGAGGACCTCAGTAGGACCTTAGGGAGTCTAGGAGGTTTAGACAGACATATTAATGGACAAAAATATGGATGATTCTATGATTCTGTGTGGTTTAAACAGATACAGCTATTTCTGTCTTTCATGATTTTGTACTTCTGCACCTTTGCAAGGAGGTATTTCCTGTAGCTCATCTTTTCAACAATAGATATGCATCTACTGGAAGATCCAGTTATAAATGGTTACCATTAAAGGGAAGATAGCATTTGCTACAGAATTGCACAGATTTTTACAGAAGGTGACCTTGGTTTTAACTGCAGGATGTTGGAACCACTATGTAAATAAACAAAAGAAATACATGTCATACAAAGATATAAAGGTACCTGTCAAGTGATATAATTCCCAAATTCAGGATTACTTATATAAACTAATAAATACTTATAGGACATTAATGTAACAAAATAAAATAAAATAAAAATAATGGCATTGAAAACAAATTTTTAAACATTACAAGGTCAATACAAAACCCACAAAAAAATCCTATTTCCCATGAAATCAAAACCTTGCACCATTACAGTGCTACATGAGGTTCACAGTAATAACTTTTACAAAGCAGTCAAATTTCAGCTTCTCAAAATAAAAGTAAAACCTACATGCCTACATAGCGCAGAGTAAAATATTAAATTATACAAGTGAAGCATTCTAAAGCAAGTTACGTTTTGACTTTCACATATAGTCTGAAAACTGGTAATGAAACCACTGGTTTTGGATGGATGATGATAAAGACCAGATTTAGGAAATGGAATTACTGCCCTCTGGTGGCAGGCTAAGAACCAGTGCAGTCGAGGAAAACGATTTCCAATAAGTAAGCAAGTCTTTCATTTTAAGAATCATGCCTTCTACGATAAATGTCTGGAGTTATTGAAAAGAATTCACAGCCACTTTCATATGCAATAAGATAACAGTAAATGGGGTATAATTTACATTTTCATCTACAAGAGTAATAAAGATTGTGGGATAAATTTAGTGTTCAGCTTTATAAAACGTAAATAATAACAGACTAGAATCAAACTCTTTGATCAACAGGATCACAGAATCACAGAATGTCAGGGGCTGGAAGGGATCTTGAAAGATCATCTAGTCCAAACCCCCTGCCAGAGCAGGATCACCTAGACCAGATCACACAGGAACACGTCCAGGGGGGTTTTGCATATCTCCAGAGGAGACTCCACAACCCCCCTGGGCAACCTGTTCCAGTGTTCTGTCACTCTCACTGTGAAAAAATTCCTCCTCATGTTTGCATGAAACTTCCTATGCCTCAGCTTCCACATATTGCCCCTTGTCCTGTCATCGGGCATCACCAAGAAGAGCCTGGCTCCATCCTCCTGACACTCACCCTTTACATATTTATAAATATTGATGAGGTCACCCCTCAGTCTCCTTTTCTCCAAGCTAAAGAGACCCAGCTCCCTCAGCCTTTCCTCATAAGATAGATACTCCACTCCTTTAATCATCTTTGTGGCTCTGTACTGGACTCTCTCAAGCAATTCTATGTCCCTCTTGAACTGGGGGGCCCAGAACTTGACACAGTACTCCAGGTGTGGCCTTACCAGGGCAGAGTAGGGGGGCAGGAGAACCTCTCTCGACCTACTAGCCACACCCTTCTAATACACCCCAGAATGGCATTGGACCACAAGGCCACGAGGGTGCATTGCTGGTTCATGGTCAGCCTCCCATCAGCTAGGACCCCCAGATCCTTTCCCCCTTTGCTGCCTTCCAACAGGTCAGTCTCCAACCTATACTGATGCCTGGGGTCATTCTTTCCCAGGTGCAAAACTCTACACTTGCCCTTGTTGAATTTCATTAAATTTCTTCCTGCCCAACTCTCCAGCCTGTCCAGGTCTCTCTGGATGGCAGCACAGCCTGCTGCTGTGTCAGCCACTCCACCCAGTTTTGTGTCATCAGTGAACTTGCTGACAATGCACTCTGAGCCCTCATCCAGGTCACTGATGAATATGTTGAACAGAACTGGCCCCAGCACTGACGCCTGTGGGAGCCCATTAGTTACAGGCCTCCAGCTAGACTCCATCCCATTGACCACAGCTCTCTGGCTTCTTTCCTTCAACTAGTTCCCAATCACCTCACTACCTGATCGTCCAGACCACACTGCCTCAGTTTAGCCAGAAGGATGCTGTGGGAGACCGTGTCAAATGCCTTACTAATATAAAGATAAACCACATCCACTGC
Organism: Actenoides lindsayi; assembly: GCA_025331215.1. NCBI lineage: Eukaryota > Metazoa > Chordata > Aves > Coraciiformes > Alcedinidae > Actenoides > Actenoides lindsayi. The sequence goes on from WTSP01023965.1 coordinate 134,379, forward strand.
TCTACCATCATCTATCCACCTGGTTATGTCCTCATAAAAGGCTACCAGGTTGGTCAACCATGACCTCCCCTTGCTAAAACCATGTTGACTGCTCTTAATGACCCCCTTGTCCTTGATATGCCTAAGGACGGCGTCAAGGATAAGTTGCTCCATTACCTTTCTGGGGATGAAGGTGATGGATACCACAGCCGAAACTCCTGATAGTCCAGTCTGTTACTTCAAAATCAAATTTTCATTTAAAAGAATAATTAGGCTTTACAATTTGCATGTAAATGCAGAAAAATCTTCCTGAATCTGAATCCATGTGGAGCTTTTCTTCACTCAGTTGGACACAAAAGCAGCCAAGGACAGAGAAGCAGAGGAACAACAGAATTTGATCTTATGACTGGCTAGAACAACAGCATAGTTCAATGTTGATGCAGTGTTTTCCACATGGGTTAGTACAGAAATTCATGTATCCTAATCCTCAAATTGTGAGTCGTCAGCCTCCCGCCCAATATCTGACGACCCAACAATCATCAAAATCCTATTCAGTGATTTTTATACTGCACGGCACATTCCTTACATCACCCCAAACTAAACAGCCCAAGATACCTATTAGAAACCATTTTGTTCTTCCAGCTGGAAAAAAACCCTGCTTTATCATGGTGGGTTTGTACAATCTGCGATTACAATGGTAAGATTTGTCTTCTAGTTAAGCATATAGCAATGGAGGAGAAATATCCATTCCATATGGGACTACATGTATCACCACAAAGTAGTCAGCAAGGATTATGTTGTGCATAAAAAAAAATGAGCATTTTTACATATCAGTGATGTGTTGTTCCATGACAGGAAAACCTTTTGCATCTGCAGCAGTATAGCTCTCCTTAGAATACTGACAAGCAACATTTGCGTAACATCTCTGACTACACAACTCAAGGCTTCGTGTCTCCTGAAACACAGACATCATGCCTTCTTTTTTTTTTTTATTTTTCCTTATAAATTGATTAGAACATGAGAACAACCCACCTTTGTTCTACACACCTCTACAAGGACAGTTCTTACCATGTAAGTAACTGCTGAAAATTGGTTACTATGAAGAAAGCTCCATCATCTACCAAGGCGCCTGATGTATCACTGGTGACATAAGCTACTCCAAAGGAATGTTTACCCTGAAGGGATATGAAACAGCTAGTAAATAAAAATTAATTCAGTATTTTTTCAAGATAATAGAGTGTTATTTGACCTGCCCAGTCTGGCATATTAGAAGATGAATTAAGTTCTTCATGGCTTTGTATTACTCATTGGCAGTTTTACGCAAAGCCCAGCGAAGTTCACATTTCTCCAAAGCACCTGCCCTGAGAACAGTGAGGGGAAGTGAGTGGAAATTTCACTGAAAGTATAAGTGGCGGTAGTAAAATAGTTCACAAATTGTTTAAGCAAAAGAACTCGGTGATAGGCTTATGATTAGACTTGTACAATATGGTAGAGGACAGTTAACTCCCATGAAGAACAATCAATCAACAGATGAGCTATCTGACAACACGTTGTGCTTTACAAATTGTTGTTGTCTGACAAACAGAAGGTACCTACTAAATTGGACTTTTTGACATTACTGCTGATCTGGCAAATGAGCAAGACAATGATCAATGCTTGTAAAAGGTTATCAGAAGCGTGGAAGAAAGGGCAGAAGCAATGGAGTTGGGATTTGGGAGAGGATCTGGGACTTCTTCCTGAGAAGTGAATGAACAGGCTTAGTTTGGACAAGACACATTTGTTGGCTCTTCTGTAGTGCTTCTTCTTCACCCACAAACCTCTCATAATTCATTTGTTCTTGACATGGGCATGTGATCCTTGTCTCTCCAGTGAATAACACACACAGCCTTGGCCTTCTTGTACTAGAAAGTCGTGACAGAACCAGATTATATGATAAGAAAGCAATACTAATTATTCTCCCACCTATTTACATGATGGTGCTTAGACAGGATGCTCTCTCCTTGCTCATGCAGTACACCGAGGGAAGAAAAACCTCCCTCCTTGCAGTAACCAAAGTGGTGAGAACTTCCTCATTTTAACCCACTTTAGTGCATTGGGAACCACTGGAGAGTCCAACAGAGGGCTACAAAGATGATTAGGAGGCTGAAGCATGGCTCTTATGAGGAAAGGTTAAGAGACCTGGGGCTGTTTAGTCTGGGGAAGACTAAGAGTGGGTCTTATCAATGTTTATAAATATCTAAAGGGTGGGTGTCAAGAGGATGGGTTCAGCCCAGGGGTAGGACAAAGGGCAACGGGCACAAACCAGATCACAGCAAGTTCCACCTAAACTTCTTTCTGTGGGGATGATGGGGCACTGGAACAGGCTGCTCAGAGACGTTGTGGGTTAAACCTCTGGATTAAACCCCTCCTAGGCATGTTCCTATGCAGCCTGATCTAGGTGATCCTGCTTTGGCAGAGGGGTTGAACACTATGATCTCCAGAGGTCCCTTTCAGCCCCTACCATTCTGTGATTCACTGCGGGGGGGGGCCTATAAGAAAGACGGGGAGAGTCTTTTTAGCAGGGCCTGTTGCAGCGGGTTTAAATTAAAAGAGGGTAGATTTAGACTACATATAAGAAAGATTTATTTTTTTTTTTTATGCTGAGGGTGATGAAACACGGGCACATGTTGCCCAGAGTTGGTAGAAGCCCCATCCCTGTAAACATTCAAGGGGCTCCGAGCAACCTGCTGTAGTTGCAGATATCCCTGTTCGCTGCAGCGGGGTTGGACTAGCTGACCTTTAAAGGTCCCCTCCAACACAAACCATTCTGTGACTACAGACAAGGAGGAAGGGGGCGAACAGAGCCTTTTCGCCGCCGCTCCTGGAGAGCGGTAAGAGCGGACGAAACGTCAATGCGGACGCTACCCGGAGACGTCTGCTTCCTGCCGGCGCTCAGAGAGGGAACGCGCGTGAAGAGGCAGACACCGATCCGCCCGCCGCGCTGAGAGGAAGGGGACGCCGGCCCAAGCCCCCTTCCCGCCCCCGCCTCCTGAGGCGCGGCCGAGCGGGCTGGCGGGAAACCGGGGGGGAGAAGGCGGGGCGGGGGCGCCATCGCGCGGGGGCCGCTGGGTAAGGGAAGCGGTGCGTTCGCCGCCGCCCCCGCGGGAAAAGGTTCGTCGTCGGCACTTTCGGTCGCTCGAGCCGCGGCGCT
>WTSP01023966.1:0-62109 GCA_025331215.1 Actenoides lindsayi
ATAAAACAAAAAATAATATCTAATTTTACTTTCATTTTTCAGATTTATATTTCTCTTCCATATTGTTAAATTTATTATGTCACACTTCCAGGGTCAATCTCCATTTTCTTCAAATTGTTTTATTTGCATTTAGCTCTTTACTCTTTCTACAAAGGGAGCATGCTTTGCTGCTGCTGTTGATGAGTTGCATAATTTTGGAATAGTTGTTTAATCACAAAACAACTATTTATTTGATTTTTTTCCACCCCTATTTCAAATAGCAGCTTCTTACAAAACATTCCCTGCTGGACTATAGTAACTGTACTCTGGAAAGGAACAACAAGTGCTCACTTACTGGTATCATGAGGTCCTGATCTCTGGTCCTAACTGTGCACTACTTTCCTGCCTTTTCTCTAGTTATGATGAATCTCCCTTTCCTCTCCTAACGTGTTTTTTCTTGACAGGTTCCTCTTTTGTTAGGAGTAGGGACATTGAGACGTTGAGGGAGAGTTGTATTATGACCCAGAGCACATACTGAAACACAAAGGACAAATGTGGGAATAACATCTCCTTCATTCTTCTCTCTGTCTTTGGAAATGTGCTCATGTTATAGAAACACAAACTTGAGAACTTCTTTTAGAGGCTTCAGTGCATGCTGAAGTTAACGTTTCTTCTAGTAATGTAATACACATTTCAAGCAATGTTATATAGTAATATATGAAGCCATTTGTTTTCATCCTGACACATGCAATGTTAAAAGTACAAAAATAATTACTTTAATAGATTTAGAAGGGTTATTTTTCTTCATAAAATGTCTCATAAAGTTCCAAGAAATAAAATATTGTTTGGAATAAGTAATTGTCTTTTAAACTCCTCTTTTGAGTTGTCATCCAAAACTTTAAGAGTGTACCCAACAGATACTGGCAATCATAACATGAGAAACAAAATATAAATACCACGACTGTGACAAAAAATATTGCTTACTCATCCAAATAAGTATTTTGGCCACACACTTCCCTCATATTTTATGGCATCGTTTCCAGCCAGGTTCAATAGAGAGCACAGGAACAATGAAGAAAATCAACGTAAGACAAAGATATCAACCACAAGTTAATCAAGTCATTTGCCCCAAATAAAATAAAAATTAATTAGGAAAATACAGCACAGAAAAGTGACATTTTATAGACAAAGAAAGTTCATACTCTGTTGAAAGCCTGGAAGTATGGAAAAATATTTTCTATTGTAAATTGCAATATGGTAAGAAAAAAAATTCTGAGTCTACTTATTTTATGTCAGGCTATTTACTCTAAATTATTAATGGAATTATGCAAACCCATTTTTGATCTCTTATAATTCATAATTTTAATTCCTTCAGCTCATTTGCCACATTAAGAAAGGCAAAGAAATGTACAGCGATACAGAAAAAAATAAAGGCATTATTGCAGACTCTAATCAGAGTACCACCTAATGACTTCATAACCTAGATAATTTCCTGAATTCACATGGACTGGAAAAGTAGCATGAAAAAAACTTTCATGATCTAAGAATGACATAAAAATTAATAAATTTTTGCTAAGGTTATGTCTTGATAGCATTTTGTGCAGTTAGCAAAATAATTATTAAGTCAATTGGAAACCTTTATTAAAATACTTTAAAATATAATCATGAAGCTTAGAAAAAATACATCTGACTGTTTAGTTTCTAAACTAAATGGAAACACTGATTTAGTAAAGAAAATGGCTGCTGGATCATTATTTGTTTTTTCTTTACTGAAATGGAATTTCTACTAAAAAAATGACCACAGTTGTCCAATATTAAAGTTCTCTTTGAACTTATCTTCTGCACTCTGACTAAACACAATTCATATGCAATCCTCTATAATGTCTTCTAAATTTTACAACCTTATAAATCTCTTCCACATTTGTCTCCTTACGTTTTTTGGCTCCTTATCTTTACTGGTACATGGGATCAGCTCTCTGGGGTCCTTTTCTGTCAAGAAGAGTCTTTATTCCATTCAACTAAATAAAAAAAGTATGCACGCATGCACAGAAAGCATATGACATAGCATCTGTCAGCCATGACTTTGTGCATGCAACCTTCATAAGATCTTTCTTTCCTGTGTTGTTTCTTGTTTGCGTTATTTTTCATTTCACCCTTCTTGATCGAAGACATCTATATCATAAACTACATTCATTATCCATAATAAGATACTGTTTAAAGATTTCATAGGTAGTTATTTATTTTGCTTGTATACACACAATATTAAACTCTTGTGTTGCAACTAAGTGTTCTTCAGTACACTGTTACTGTGCTTTTTAACTCTGTATGGACAGGTACTTAGTGCAGTGTGATTTTGTCTTAGTTTGAAATGTCCCATACTGATTGTGACCAAAAGGCAGCTCTACAGTCAAGCCATTGCATTCTCTCCCCCTTAATTCTTTAATTTCTAATTCTAACAGAGCTACCATGCTATAATATCAACTGACCTGAAGTTTAGGCTAGATATAAAGGTTTCCTGTAAATGTCCCAACCCATCTATGCAGCATCTTGTAATGCCAGAAGACAGCTCCTGCTAGCTCAAGGCATCAATGAAAATCTTTTGTGCATGGGAAAACAATAAAACTTCCTGACAGCATCTTGCACTGTTTTCCAGTTATCATTGCTGTTGATAAGATTCTGAAAGTTTTCAGAGGAGATAGCTGGATTGGGAGCTGGACTCCTTGGGGAGTTAGTAATGAGCTCTAATGCCTTTTGCTTCTAAATTACTTCTGCTGACTTAGTTAAAATTTTATTATGATCTTGACAGTAGAATGGGCCCACCTCCAGCCCACCATCATCACTTGTTTCTGTTTCAGAGACTGGTGAGTCAGTAAAACAACACTGTCTTAGGGTTCCTTTGCCTTGAGAATTGCTCTGGCTGCCTAAATAGCAGGTACCTCCATCCCATTATTACACCTTGCTGCTGTGATGCACCCACTGTTTGCAGCAGATGATCTGTCTTGTGGTCTCGGACCAGTCAGCTGCTCCGTAGGGGTAGGGTAACCTCCCTCTGCTGATATTAGCTGAGTGCTCATATAGTTCAGTTACACAAAGTGCAGACTGATTGCATAAATCACATGCAGATTTTTAAAAGTAGAAGTACTGTGTTAACATACAGAATTGGTTAAAAAAAAAAAAATCTGCTGTTGTTAAAAACTCTGCAATGCATTATAAAAAACCCTCCCTGCTCACATCAATTTCCTTGTTCCTGCCCGATATACGTGTCCCAAGATAACAGCCTAACAGAAGATCTACACAGGCAGCCAGCACAATCCCCTGAGAATGGTTATTTCCACAAAGAGTCAGTTCATCAATGATGTGATTTACCACATTTCCGGATATAACTCCTGTGACGGCTTCTTGGGCCTGGACAACATTTGAAAACCTGATCTCCGGTAAGTAAAGAGGCAAATCAACCCCGTTGCAGAGGGAAGGAGTGGTACCATGCTCCTGGTGATGGTGAAGGGCAGGGGGGTGGCAGCTCTACACTCTGTCCCACAGCCACACCACAGATGAAAAGATAAATACTTTCATCATGCACTTACTGCTCCAACATTCATTTGATTATGACATTGTGTTTTGCCACAAGAATATGACCTACCCAATGGTAATCCATAGAAAAGTCTGTGAGTTTTGAAAAAGCACCAAAAAATGAGAAAAATCTGGTTCCTTTCAGAAAGAAAATCAAACCGTATATCCCCTCTCCAAAATAATTCCTGCATTTGGGAGAGCCTCACAAGAATGAAATAAGCATCAGCTGGGTCTGCTAAATGAGAGGCAGCACTGCTGCCCTTTGGAGCAAGAGCCACGGAAAAGACAGTGAACTGAAGGGGATCTAGAAGCAGCAGAGACGGCAGTCATTTAAAACTGCTAAGAAACCTGATTTGACTCCTTATTCATTTGCTATGTTCTTCTCCTTATACTGTTTATTATTTCTTATGTTCTCCATGCTGTAAAAAGAAAAAAACGCAGCAGCACAGAATTTCTGTGTTGAAGCCAGACTTGTGGCCCACAGCAGAAGAAAATCCATGCCTGAAAAACAATGACTAGTAACACTTGTGAGACGTGTTGTGTCAACATGTGTGAGATATGCCAATCAGTAGGACTCCAGCTGAGCTTCAGCTACAAATTTAAGACCTGAAAAATTCTGGAAGAGGGCTGAAGACAATAACATCTTTTCACAGACATCAGTTTTGGCTGTTTGCATCTCCTAAGCTCATAGGAGTAACTCTGCCCCCAAGCATGTGCCACATGGATCACACAATCTGAACACAGGGCATATGCTCAGTTGCTATGCAACTTCAACTAAAGTAATCTTTATCATAAAATAATATTTATTTTAAGAGCTATTAATTTTTCAGTGCATAGTGGGTGCAACAACCCATGATTCATCAAAACCAGCCCATGCTGCTGCCTGTTGCCCTGGCTTTGCACATCCTTCCTTCACCCCTGGCAGCATACCTAGGTGTGAGGCTGTGAGATCACAGGGGCTGCAAATGGCTCTACATCATTTGTTTATACAGTGCTGAGCCAAACTGTGGTTCAACAAGCAACACAGCATTGAAACCATGCTATTAAACAGCTATAGTGGGAGGTAGGCAAAGCATTTAGGAAACTTGGTCAGTACCGGAGAGGTATTATATTAAAAAAAGAACAAGCTCCTTATGGAGGAGGTGTTGAGAATCATCTGTGGCATTTGGCTTGAATTAAATTAGCTTTCAGTAACCTTTGATCTGATATGTTCGGAAACAAAAATAATGTCATTCTTTATGCCAGGGAGAAAAGCCAGTCACATGCTAGGGCCACAGACTTTGGGCGCAAAGAGATGCAAGATGGAAGGGGTAGTTCAGCTGGTCCATCCTTCTGCCAGAGCAGCAGTGTTTTGAATGACTGGCTCCCAAGTTAATGCATTCAGAAGACATTCAGGTTTACAAGGCATTAGGAAGCCCTTTGGAAACAGATGTGGTCTGTTGGGATACATCAGAAGAATCAATAGACAGAGCAAGGGAAAGAAGTTAAACTATAAGACAGCTGGTGAATCACAAACATATGGTAAAGGGCTGTGCCAAAGCAGAGAAAATGAAAAGTTGAAGAAGAGATTTTTGAATAGGAGGCAGAGAGAACAGAGCAGAAGAGAGATAAGTCTGTGACTGAGTGGTGACTGAGGCATAGAGATTCCATACTCCAGACATATACCCTGAGACTAGGTGTGCAGAGATAATATGGAGTATAAATTACACTGCCTTGGTCAGAAAGACTCTCCATTAGCACCCAGTGCAATGCACACTCTTTATCAGTGGATTGGAGAGAACAGGAACTGCTGAGCTCTTCCCCACCCATATTACATTTGTATATAGTGTCAGGATGGAGAGGTTTGTAGATCCAGAAACATACCCTCTATGTTAATAAAAAAATTGAATGTTGGAAGCAAATTTCTCTGAAATTGGAACTGAAACTAAATTAGAAAAAAAAAACCTGACCCAAACCAAATGAAAAACAACCAACCAACCAAGAAATGAACCAACCAAACAAAGACAATAAAACCAAAACCAAACAAAAAAAACCCAAGAACAAATCAAAACAAAACTAACAACAAAAACACCACCACCAATAACAGAAACCCACAACAAACCAAAAAGCAAAACAACCCAAAAACCAGAAACCCTCTTCCTTTTTCACTGTTAGGTTTGATCCTCAAACTTGTGAAGCCACTTAAACTCAACAGTCTGCAGGAACAGATTACTCTGAGTAGAGAGAAGTAGTATGGGAATAGGGGAACAGGAAGACGTAAACCCTGAGTCCCACACGTAAAAGCAATATTCCTAATTTCCAGTTGTCATATAGTTTTCAAAAAGCCAATTCCACACAATTGACATTTTCTAATAAAACCTACTCCAATGAAAAGTTATCAACCAGTTTCTATTTTCTCATTAGAAGTAATAATAAAAAGGCAAAATAGAGCCCTCTTAGAGGACTGTGGGGAAAACAAGTAAGAGTAACGGAGAATTTGAACTAGTTAGACATAAGGATAGAGACAATAAACAGAAGTAATACATATATCAAGGAAGATATCTAAAAAAAAACCCATGAGATTGCTTATTTACAAGAACAGAAAATTGCATAGGATTGCTAAAGAGAAACCAGTTCTTGCTTAGACTATAGTATAGAACAGAAGTTGTGATTTGAAATCAAGAAGTAAACTTATGCATGGATAAAACACCTTCCATAAAAGTTTTGGTCAGGTAGTCACCAGTGGGTTTAAATGACTGAAACAAGTCCCAACACAAGGAAAGAAAACAGAGTATTTTAGAAGTAATGACAGGAAGTGTAAAATGGAACCTGAACAGAATTAAAATAGACAAGATGCAGCAATATGGGCCACAGAACAAGCCAATGAATTTAAAGTTAAGCCAAAGCTTTGAATACCCAGGCTGCAGTTACACCTGAACAAGACTTCCAAAGGCCCCTGCAGTTCTCTGATGTGTCTTTTATATGCGCTGTGCCCAGAACATGTCCAAAGACGTTTCAGATCAGTGCTATCAAATTCTTGGCATTTCTGCCATTTTCTTCGCAATCTACTCTCAATTAAACAGCAGTGAATTAAGGAGAATTAATTTTAAAACACTGAATTAAGAGCAGCTTTATCTCAAGAATGAGCAGAGAAGAGCTGTAGTATTTATAAAAAGTCCATTAAAGAACTCAGATGATTTATTCCTTAGGGCAAAATCCTCCAGATTCAAATAATAAAAGATAGGCTTAACCCAATACAATAAGCACTATACTGAAGACATATTACAAATTCGTCCTTTTAAAAATCACTATAAAATCAGGGTACAATATAAAAAAGAAGGAAATGAATTCTGGAGAGGAAAGAAGAAGAAAATAAAGACAAGACCAGCCATATAGCATCTAGAAACGAAGTTCTTATTACATGTGATATTGATCTCATCTTGACAAGCAGTTATAAATTTCTTTTCATGGTAATCTGCAAGCTAACGCTGATAGAAAAAAAAAAAATCTGAGTTTATATATAGAATGTCAACTCAAGTATGCGCTAACATTTAAATTTCTTTATAAAATTATGAAACAAAAGCTGCTAGAAATATTCACTTACAAGCAATAAACATCCACTGTAGCATGCACAACCCAAACATTAGAAAATCTTGGTAAAAGCATGAGAAACAGACAGTGAATTAGTTAGCTGCTGGTCAATAAGTAAAATGATTATTCTGCACTCTTTGCTTACTTTGTCTAAAAGGAATCACACTGGGAAAATTAATTGGATTTTGTAAAGCACCATGGTTTGAAAGAAATCAAAGTGTTCTTTAGAATAGAAGTTTGGGGTTTTTTGTGATTGTTTCCTAAATGTGAGACACTCTACGAAGCAAATGTTCTAAAAGAATGATAGGTCAGTGATTGAACAGAAACTTGAAAATAGTAGAAAGAAATCAGTGACAGAGGGGAACATAAAGAAAACAGAGAGCATAAGAAATGGATGTGAGACAAAAATAACCATAGAAGGTTTTTGTTCAAGCTTCCCTTCCCCCCCCCCCCCCCCCCCAAGGTAATTATTGATTTAAATCTCAAGTTGAAAACTGGAATCATAAACAATGTTATTATTCTATTCTTAGGGAAAGATTATTGCCAGAGCAAATCATAGAAACTCAACTGAAGAGTCCAACTGCCACCACTAGGATGACTCATGCCTGTTCATGTCTGCAAGAGGGGGCCCTATGGCTATATATACCCTAGATACTTCGCCAGGGACTATCTTCTGTCTTTTAGACTTGCTGATGCATGTCCACAAGTCTAAAATAGTTTGGTTGTGCCTAAAATGCTGAATGGCAACACCATGTGGTTTGAGCTAATGCATACACCAAGGCCTACATTTGTTTTCGAAGGTATCCCTTAGTCCAGTCCAAGAACGGTACCGGGAAGCATGATAACAGTTTCTAAGACTTGATATATCCCCATATTAGATGTAATTGGCACTACAGTCATACAGAATTATACCTATACAGACTTAATGTCAAAAAGTGTTTAAAATTTACCTGGATATTCTGAAAACTGCCCCAGAGAAAATGCAGTTTTATTGATTAAGGCATAGAACAAGTTGACTTTTTATTAGAGGTCTCACTCTCAAATTTACAGTTGTGTCTTATGGCAACATTACAAGAAAGTGCTTTGCTTGACACAACCAAATTGAAGGAATCAAGCTGTTATGTCAATGAAGTGTTGAAGCTCCTGGCCATGGTCTTGTAGAGCTCAATCTTGCAAGGAGCTGAGAGCCTGTTGGCACATGGGCTCACAGCCTGAACACTTAAATTCAGGACTCATAACTGCTTCTCTCTAGGAAATCCCTTTGGCCATTAACAGGTCAAAGTTTTGCTTAAGAAATGTAGTTCTGGTTAAGAGTCTAAAAGCATCCATTGACAGAATTAAGCACAGATCTACAGCTAAGAAAAACCACTCTATGCTATCTTCCCTAGGAGACAGATTAATTAGACTTAAAAAAGACTCTTTTCTGGAGTGTTAAAAACAGGAAAAAAAGATCCTAATTTAAAGCTAATTATATTAAGTGACAAAATGACATACATGTTGTCTTGATCTGTCTCTACTTCGTTGTAATTAATGCTGATTTCAAAACAACTTACTTTTTCTTTGATCATGTATGTTGGTTTAAAAATTCACACAAGCACACACACATTATCTAGTCACGTAAATGTACACAAAATGTTACTGGAAGTTCTGCAAGAGGAAAGAAGACCATGACTGTAGATTCCCATCTGTCTTAGAAATTCCTTGAAACAAAGAGAGGAAAAAAATATTTTCAAAGTTCGTTTACCGTGTTTCAGAGATGGTTGTTTATATTTTTCTTACTTAGCTTATTCTGACAGCACAAAGCAAGATGCATGCCGGAGAAGAGATGTGCTGCAGGGTAGCCTTTTTGTACTAACCAATGAAATAAAGTAATTAAATCACAATCACTGAATCTGACTGGTTCAGAGAGCCTTATTCAGAAATATAAGTAATATTAAACCAAACATACTTTGGTTGGCACATATGCCCATCATTATGGATGAAGTTACACAATCTCCCAGCATGTCAGATTGAATTATATCTTTCCAGCAATATTTTTCTGTTGTCAAAATAACCTGTAGAAAAGGTTTTCTGAAAAGGTTTTCTAAGCTAAGCTACTAACTCAATTTCTCTGGAGTCACTGAAAATTTCTGCCCATCTCTTCTGAGTTTCATCTCAGTTAAATGCCTCAGCTAGTAAGAATAAAATTTGAAAGGAAAAATATAAAAGGCTATAATCTGAAACATGCTGAAGCTTGAAGTCTTTGTGCTTTGGAATAGTAGAATCAAGAAGATCCTCAAGGGAAATGAGCCTGCTGGTGAAACTGAAAGAATCACAATAAAATAACTTACTTAATTATTTTCAAACAAAACCTAAATGAAATAATTTTTATCTCTGTATTTTTATCTTTCTTATTCTTGTATTCATGAACACATGAATTTAATTTGCTTTTCATTACCATCCTATTGTTAGAAGCTGAATTTTAATTGTTTGGACAAATTAATTGCAATACAGTACAAATAATAGATAAAGCGATTTTCTACACAGTTTTGTGTAAATAATTTGAGATATGGGAAATAATAGTTTGTATTTTCTTATCTGGCTCCTGTTGATTGCTAAAGCTGTAGGCTTAATATGCTCAGTAAAAATACCAGTTTTGAAATTAACTCTATATTGATTATTGTGCATTAAAAATTCACGATCATAAGAGAAGTGAACGCATTTAACATTCTGTAAATAATTTTAGATTACTTAATAGAAAAAGCTAGATTTAATTTCACTTATTAAAAGCCTAGATTATAATTGCATATTATTTGTTAATATTATGTATTTATTTATTGGAATTTTATATTCATATTTTAAAGAGCCTTCCTGTGACCAAAAGCATGACAAGCCATCAATCACAACAGCACAATGAAGAGATCCTTGCAGTTTCATGGTATATCTTGAAACTGCAGCTTGCAGAAGTGATCTGTATGTTAGCTTTCTACAATGATAAGATGTAAGGTTGGAGTTAACACCAGCAGTGACACTGGAACAGGGTTATATCAGGCTTAGATAACTCTTGTGCACATTTGTTGACTCATTTTAAATTTGTTCTTTTCACTGTTATGAAATTCAAATATAAGCTGTGACTACAAAATGTTTATATGCTGCAATGAATACCTTAACAATTTTGATTTGAAAGATCCAATGTTTTCATAACATAAAAAGAAATTGCATCAAAGAGTTTATAGGACAGAGCCAGTAAAAAGCAGACAGAGAATCAGAACTGGGAAGACCTACATGCGTGTGCGTGCCCACGTGTCTCACATTTAGTCACGTAACCCTTCTCGTGTGCCCACTGGCATGGTGAAAGACTGACATCAACTTGGAGAAGTTTACTTGGTGATATTTTTCATACATGCTTTCATCATATCACATTTTGTCACATTTGTCACCATATGACATTGCTGCAGCCTTGAAATCCTCTGCCACCCTATGGCCTCAACAAAACAACTGCGTCCCTCTGGACCACTGCAAAAGAACAGCACCAGTGTGTGGGTGGTCAGCCTGAATTCTCCTCTACACCCCTCTCCTTGGTGTACTGGACCTTTACCCCAACAATAATAATAACTACAATTAGGGCTCCTGACAATCCACTGGATACTTCATGCAGTATCTGAAGGACCTCCCTACCTCTACCTAGCCCATAACATTTTGTGTCTGTTATCCACCTGTCACACATTCAGACAGGTCTGTCACACTTTCTTTCAGGGATCCCCTAATGCTTAGAAGGAAGAATCTGGGAATATCTGTACACTATTTTCAGTGTTCGTCTTCAAATCCTTGTCCTTCAACTGTGCTACTTGCGGGAAAACCTGATGGTGTTGGGCTCCCACCCTGCCATGTTGGCCAATATTACCTCCCTGCTTCCTTTGGATACTTGGCTGTCTTTACCTATTTAGTGCTTTTTCTCAGATGTCAGAGGCCCAGAATCTTCATACTCTGTTTTTACAATGCCTTATTGCTGTCTGTAAGTGGGCCTCCTAGGGACTACAGAAGTACAAATACTACATGCTAAATTCAATAAAATACTGCACCATGAATAAGAGCTACACAAGCCCAAGAAACCTTTATCACAGACATGAAGAAGCAAATCTCCCCAGCCAGTAAGAATACAAAGAATACTCTAGAAATTTATCTCACTATTTAATATCTAAATTTCTTACACAAAAGGCAATTGAGGACTTTTGAAATAGCATTATATAATAATTCCCAGACAAAAACTGCATTAAGATAAAGTTACAATTGAACATACATATCAATAATTTAAGGTAAAATACATTACAGGGATACGAATTAGCCCCAAGCAAGATTTACAAACCTAGGAAGTTTACAGATCTGGTTATATTGAAAAGAAAACCAAGGGCGTTTAAGAACTGGAAATGTGGAAATAGCTGCCTCAGAACAGTGAAACATGATGGCCGCTATGAAAAAGGAGGCAGCATGCCTTTGGCATCAGACATTGAAAACATTGCTTTCATTTTCCGCGGAAAAATTTTCATTAAATTCTTTGATAGAAAAAAATTATATGGCAACCTCTATTGAAGAAGGCACTCAAAAAAAATCTAATTTCAAGTATGGAATAATTTAAGAGACCTACTAATAAAACCATTTTATAAGTACATTTACTTATGAATTCTCAAAAAAGTATTTATAAAGTAAGTTATGTCACTTCAAACAATACATTTCAGTCCTGGTATATAAATGTGAAATCTCAGCTTTTGGCATTGAAACTCAACTCTCTACAGAACCATTAGTTATGTTTCCAGACTTTGTTCATCTTTTCTTGGAAAACACATGGACTATACTGTTGTGTAAGCTAAGGTACTTAGGACCCCAAGTCACATCAAATAAGACTTAGGGGTCCTGTATCTTCCTAAAGTCATAGAGGGATTTTTGAAAACTGCAACAATTACCTCAATGCATGATCATCATTAAAATCCTTAAAATAATGAATTATACTTAATGCAGGATTCCTGTCCCAAAAGTACATTGGTAACCACAGTGCCCACAACCATTACTTAAGCCGAAACACAAAATCAGCTCACTCATGGTAGAGCATACTAAAGCTTGAACAATAGCCTGGTTCCCCAGCAGATCTGAAAGTACTTTACAAATGCAAATGGACTGATATGACAATTGTTGGACGTGCACAGCTACCACTGAAGTCACAAAACGTATCTCAGGATTAAGCCATAGTCAAAGAGCCTGTTTTTGCACATTACTCACTAAAACTCCCCCCTGACTTCAAGACCCAGAGAACTCAGCAGGGAAGCCTTGGTGAATGGGAAGTGCTGAACAGGGCTCTCATGGAATTTCACAAAGTTCTTATTATCATGCCCCTTTGCTATGTCACACCTCATTTTACAAAAAAAACCACCATATAAAGGACCAAAGTGGTCTGTAATACCATAGCAGTAGAAGAACCTAGAGGAAAAAAGGCAAAAAACGTAAACAAACAAAACCCAAAACCTTGATAAGCAATGCAAATATAAGTGGTAGAGTTAAGAAGAACCCACGATGCCTGGTTGTCAATCTTATGCTTTAACCACGGGGTCAAGAAGCCCTCTTCTGCTGGCATTGCCACAACAGACCATGAACTGAGAGTGAAAATCTGTGGGGAAACAAGGAAAATATGAGAAAGCACCTCTTTGGGCTTCAAAAAAACCCTCACAGAAATCTTGTTTCTGACAATCACATTGCAAGATTTGGGCCCAGTGCCTGCTACACAAAGACAGTTCAAGTCTCCTTTGAAGTACAGGAAAAAGGGATCTTTTCTGTCCCAGGGGTGAAAGGATGGGCCACTTCTGCAACGAAAAGGCACGGGAGAGTGAACAGAGAGAAAGGGCAGAGCTGGGATGGAGAGGAAAGGGAACGCCCCAGAGAGCCAGGCTCACCCTTCCCACCAGTGAGACGAGGGACACTGATCCCTCTTGCAAAGCTTGAGGCAGCTGCCTCCTTGGCTTTCCAAGGCTCTGGCACAGGCAAAACAGGCAGAGGGTGTTTCCAACCCTTTCCTTCTGCAGCCCTAGCTCACTGCCAACTCTTTCTATGTTTTAACCCTGCCTTGCTCACATGGCCCAGTGTAAAAATTGTCATTCATACCAGTGTTTCACTAGGACTAACTTTACGGGCAC
The DNA here is from genome assembly GCA_025331215.1 of Actenoides lindsayi. Lineage (NCBI taxonomy): Eukaryota > Metazoa > Chordata > Aves > Coraciiformes > Alcedinidae > Actenoides > Actenoides lindsayi. The sequence continues at coordinate 13,281 of WTSP01023966.1, forward strand.
TTATGATATTATTTTCTCTGAAAATAGGAACAGAAAATTGAACACTGCATTCTTTCCTAGGCAGAGTTTGAAATCTAGTGTATTCAACAATCTAAATCCTATTTTCTCTCTGAATAAATTTACTTACCTTTTTATTTTTTAACACTATCCACGACTTTCTTAGTGCTAGCCATTAATTATATGGAAGTTTTATAGCTTTCTTTGAGCTCATATATGGTTTTCCAGCCATTATATTTTTAATTTCACCAACAGAATTTTAATATATTGCCTACTGCAGCCATAAATCATGTAGTGTGTCAGAAAGAAGACTGCTCAGTAATTTCCATTTTATTTACTATACTGATGCAAGCAATTTAAATATGATTGAGTTTACAAACTTAGAAACAATGCAAAGAGACTTAGGAGAGAATGCAGTATAAGTGTAAACAACAATCAGCAGTTATTGCTTTCACTTGCACTAGAACTAATACTTAAAAAAAATACTTGGACAATGTCATGAACTGTTTTTAACTCAATGGTTGCTTTTAAGGTTTCAGTATTAACTGTTTATCTCACTTCATTGTTTCCCAGATCTAGAAATGCTAAAGGAGAAAATAAGCCCTCCTTGGGATGTGCTAAGTGGAGCTGAGAAACATGTTCTGCTATTTTTCAGTTACTCTTGACTAAGCCAAAAGTATATTGAGGCAAAATCTCTCCAAAGCAGAATAGCAGATTCCTGGTAGGCTATCACAGGGATTCTACCAAAGTGACAATGCGGTATTTTAATTTCTTCACAGAAGTTAAAACTGTATCATAAGAGGCAGAGAAATTACACCAGTGGTATCAGAAGCTGCTTGAATAGTTTTGATGGTGGGGATCTCCACACAAAATCTTGTACAAACACAGAGATACACATGTAACACAATGGAGGTTTAAAAGAACAATACTGAAAAGTACAGATGCACACACACCTAAGGCCCTTGCAATCACCACAGAAGTGCCCAGCTGTACAACAGACTTGCAGCGCTTACTTCACAAACGAAATCACAGAACAGTCAGAGTACCAGGTTCTTGCAGCTCTCTCCTCTGTCCACCTTTCACACGCAGTCCCCATTGTCACACGCCTGTATTTGCAAATCAGGGGATAGTCAGCAAAATCCCCTCTGAGGGCTCCTTTTCAGACCCATTTTCATATTATTTTTGTTTTTCTGGGTGCGCAGACTGGTGCAAAAGCAAACTAAGATAATCAGTTCTGGGCTATCAATCTCAGTCATCCCCTGTGCATGCTCCCACATGTGCTGTCCACTCTGGGCACAAGAGGGAAGGAAGATTCAGGCCCAGCACTACAAATGCATGAGGACTCTGGAAACTTGTATATACTATGTGTCTTCAGTGCATTCATCTATCATGTAAAAGCTTTTCTTACTCCAAATTCATATTAAGCAGAGGAGGTTTTCTGAAGTTGACATGACATATAACATTCTTCCAATGATTCTGCAGTTGAGTAAGTATTTTCAATGAGTCTGGAATGAAGTATTGAGATTGACAATGAAGTCTAAATCTGATTCTTATTTCTCTTGTCAACTGCCAGGTTAACAGCCATAAAAAAAGAAAGTAATGTAAGAAAGAATGATGTAGATCAAGACAATGGAAAACGGGGAATTTATCATAGAAGTAGCTCAGTGGTAAAGATTTTCAGAGGCATTGATTTGACTTGCTGAAAAACAGTTTTATCTCAGGCACAGCTTAGTGTGAGATCTGATACTGTGTAACTTCTTACTTATCCTTACTTATCCTTCACACACACTTACAATCTAAGAATGCGTGGCACAGGACAGCTGTGAAAAAATCTATTGCAGACATCCCAAGCAGCTCTTAGAATCTGGCTCCATGGATCCCAAATTCCAGTTTCCAACAGCTGTTTGTCTGTGTATGTGTGTGTGAATAAAAGTCTAATCAATAACATTTCTGCTTTTCATGATGATGACATGATTACCGAGCCATTAAGTGCACCCCAAATCAGTATTTATGCTTTCACTAAATACTGCTTACATTGCCATTCTCAGAAAGCAGAGATCAGAGCTAGGAAGGCACACAGAACAGGGTAACTATTCACGATGTTGTAAGGGAAATCCTTTAAAAAGCTCTCCATGCAATTGCAGTGCTCAGGAACAACCAACAACAGATCTTCCTTTTATTTCTTTGCCCCTCTTTATGTAGTTCATGCTTTATTTTTTATTTCTCAGACTCTGGCATCATTCTCATTTATAAGTAATAAATTCAATTCAACAAATCAAATTACCTAAAATTCAAGTTAAAAGTAAATATTTATCTTTAAATCTCCCATCTCACCTTGGAACTCTTAATTTTGTTATTTTTCTACTGAAATCATAACTTTAACTTGTATGTGATTTTTCTCTTTTTTTTTTTTTCTCCCCTGATAAAAACAATGATTGCTCTAGCTTGCCTTCAAAAATTATCCCTGAGAGAATGTCATTATCAAAGAATTGGTTTCCGGCTTCATTAAAAGTTCACCTGGTGAGCTGGGGAAAGCAACTTCATCAGTCTGCATAGCACTCTACTAGTAGCTGCTGCCAGGGACACTCAAAGAGCCTTAACTTTGGCTTTCCAACCTATGTTAGTCATTGACTTTCCCTCTATAGCTAGTGAGAAGAGCCTCATCTCATCCATAAAAAGGCTGAAGGATCACTGAGAGATTTACATCTTCACTGAGAGGCCATGGGCAAACAGTTTAGCCAATGGCACCATTTAATTGAAAAAAAATTACTTTTTAGTTTGTATTTGCCTAGCTCTATAATGCATTTGAAAGAAAATCCCTGAACGTGTCAGGAATGGTAAACTTTAAAAATATGAATTATGAAAGACTGTCCCTAACACTTGCACTTGTGAATTTTGTGCTGACAGTAGCCACAGAACTGGGCCAAGAAAAGCCCAATATACTGTCATCTCCTGTGGTATTTAGCAATGCTACTGTAACAGCTGTCACTTTATGTCAGAATTGTTTTTCTTCATCAGAGAGATCTCCTCAGATGTGAGATCTTCAGAAGCAGCCTATAATCCTTTGGGAAACCTTCACCCCTTCATATTATGGATCTTAATTCTTTCCTATAGTTGTTCTTTTGCCCTTGCTGACACCAGAAACTGTCTCTTCACTTTGCCTCTTTCTAACTATATACTCAAGGAAATGATCATGAACTTACAAGACAGATTTGAAAGCCATGGGTTTTTGTTTGTTTAGTTGGTTGGGTTTTTTTAACAGATCCAAGAGCATTTTTACAGAATTTACGGCAAAGGAAGCTTAAATTTTAGTATTCTTGTTTTCTGGGGACACAAGATGAACACACAGGGATTGTACAGAACATGTATTTTAGTATTAGTTTAAGCACATGAGCATCTATAATATTGACTATATTGTGAAATTTCATCCAGTTTATGGACTGTTTTGTATTTTCAGTCATGTGTCTACATGAAGTACTTCTCCTGAAGGCAGAGAAAAATCAGGTTTCTAATGAGCTTCTGAACTCTATTAAAATAAAACATGTTAAACTGTTTGGATAAACAGTATTTTTTTATCTTTAATAGCCTAATTACCCAGGATCAGTTTTGAAGTGACCATAATAGGCTCTATAACTGGAAGTTGTGTAAATTATCATGAAGACTAGGATAATCAGTAGCAATGAAATATGACAGACTTATACCAACTGTAAGTAAAGAAGGAAAAAAAATGTGACACGGAAGGTAACTAAAAACCAACACAACAAATAAAGAAACTAAACTGTATCTTTGCAAAGTGCGAAAATCAATACAAGAACACCTTTTAAAGTAAACAGATAGAAATAAATATGAGCTTCTGAAGTCATATGATGTGTGAAATGATGTCACTGTGAAAGAATTAAAACAGCAAAAGTGTTGGCAAAATGTATTGCTTAAAAAGTAAAAAAGAACAAAACCACAAAATATCTTCAGCATGGAAAGCATTTTTCCCAGATGGAAAGCACAATTTGAAGTCAAAAAAAGAGAGAGTGAGAGAAGAAAGAAACACTGAAACAGGTTCAGAAATAATTTCAAGGTTTTCCCTCTGAAAACCAGCACATGTCTTTTCCATTGTTAGAGCTGTTATGCAAGGGTGTAACCACAGTAGTTTAGTGAACTCTAAAACTGGGAAGGAAAGTGGGAAGAACTTGTAGCCCATACTTGAAAGTTAAATTAGCAGCTACAGACGTAACAGCAGTTGCAAAAAGAAAATAAACTCTTTATTTGTATTCCCAATGAGACTTGCTAATGAATACCTTAATAAAACAGTGAAAAGAGGAAATTACTAAACTTGAATGAATAAATTGCCCCCAAAAAGCATTTAATAATCTCCAGCATGAGGATTTAACAGGTATGTTTTTTTTCTGTGTATATACGAATATAACAAAGCAGAGAAGGATGTATACGAGGAACAAAAAAACAAACAAGATTTGCAATATAACTGACGTTCAAAGAAATAAATATAGAAAAAAACCCAACCACATAACTTTATGTTATCACATTTAAAATGAACAGAAGAAAAGACAAGTTTTCAAAGGAAATCATGTTTTCCCCACAAAATTTCCTACATTTGGCATTGACAACTTTGTGGAAGAATATACTATTTATGGAAATTAATAGCCTGTTGATAGAAACAAGAGCTAAATATGACTGAATTACAAAATAAGTACTTAAACTGAAACTTTTATGAAAATAGGAACTGAGAAAGCTCAGGAGTCTGTAAAGAAACATCAAATACACTCTAGCAGACTGGGATGACTACATTAAACACAAAGGAACCTGCACAAAAACATGAAGAAAATATATTAATGCCATAACTTTTTCCATGCACAGTGATTGCTGGTTATTTTATACGAAGTAAAAAAAAATAAAATTCTGCTTTTTATAAAATATTCAATGTTGGCTGAATTACACTCTATAGCTCTACTGGGAATGTGATCTTTAAATTTAGCAGATGAATTAAAATACAACCTTTTTTGTTTTAGGAGAATCCTACAAAGGCTTGACTTCAAAAGAACATTTGTAATCCCTGGTGCTTCTTCAGCTGTAGCATCTGAAGAGCCCCAGAAATAGCTGTCTGTGCTGGGGCAATGCCCATGTACACAGGCAGAATTGCTTAAGGACTAGAGTTAATCTGCAGTAAGTGGAAGCCGTGGTGAGGACAGCTTGGGCAAATGGAAAGGAAATGCTGTGATAAGAGAAAATAGTTTGAAACTGGATCAGGAGATTTTTAAGCTATCACTTTCATTCTAAACATGGCTTGGGCTTTTTTTACTTGAGGTAAAGATAGTGTGAAGCTTGCAGTGAAATTATGAAGTTGAAGGCTTTGCTCCAACAATGTAAAAATAAATGCAGTATATTCTAAATAGTATGCAGCAATTAGAGGCACAAAAGCTATACCTAAGGTAAGCATCTTATATGGCCAGACAAGTGGTATACTATCTTGGCAACTGCTGACTTTGTCCTAAGGGTACCAAAGTCGTATTTGCTATATCAAAAAAACCCAATAAATACCAATCTCAACATCTAAACACATACATTCACTGCTGACATGACCTGGAGCACTCAAGGATTAGTTTAAGTTCCAGAGTTTTAGTTTTAAGCACACAAATATTATTATGTGTTATTTGATACATTATATGAAGTTATGCATTGCAGCCACACAGTACTGTTAGACAATTTATACAGAAATTTCTGCAACAAAGAAGCATTTTGTTGTTTAGTGAACTTCTGCACTTCTGTTGAAGCAAAACACGCTAAAATTATTTGAAGAATGAGAACCTGTTTCAACACCATCATGTGCAAACTGCCCCACCTCACTTCAGTGGACATTTCATGGACAAGGCAAGGGAGGCATAGATCTGACATTTAATCAGATATAGAAAACAATTTGCTATGCCGTAACTTAGCAAAAAAACCTCTATCAGTAAATCATGAAACAGTAGAGTTGGAGATGCCACTGTAAAAAAAGGTTAAAAAAAAAAGAGGCGGGGGGAAGAGAGGAAAAAAGGAAGCCTTTGATATCGGTATCTAAACAAGACTGCAGTGCCAGTCTCTTACACAGAACTTTGGTGTATTATTAACTTGGGTGCATTATCAACTATTATCAATAAATTAGGATCTGAAATAAAAACTTCTCTGGTTTTAGAACAACACATCTTCCCTGGTGGTGTTAAACTAAAAAAAAAAACCCAAAAACTCTAATATATACTACCATAATGTCAAGCTTTCTTGTTTATATCACTCCTTCCTTCTCAATTTTCCCAATTTAAAAAAATGCACTTAAATTCTCAATGAAATTCACTCACTGAACTTCGGCAGGCTAATTTATGAAACTTAACCTCTAAACTGTTTTTGGCTTTTATTAAACTTTACAATGGTATTATTTTCCAGATGAGAAGGAGAGGAATTTTCAGCCCCCTCTGGTCAGTAGGGAAGTAGTCATTGTAAGTTCCTGTCCTGTTCTTTTTTCTCTCCCTAAGCTGTTAGCTGCTGTTGGAAACAAGATCCTAAGCAAATGGGCCTTTGGTCAGATCCAGGTTGGCCATTCCAAGCTGAGGTTACATTATTTAATACATATGCATGAAATGTAACCTTAATATCTTGCATTCTTTGGCAATTGGATACAGTGGCTTCCAGATGAATGCCAACTGCTCTAATGCAACTTTATCCAAGTAATTAAGCTACATTGATTTTCAACAGCTGGGAAAACAGGCCTCTAACATGAGTATTCACATTTCAGAGTACAGAAGTGACCTAGACAGAGATGAATAAATACAATTATTTATTCTTCCCATATATTTTTATCTACTTTACTCCTACAGCATCTGGAAAAGTTAAACATTTGAATCAGGAATATATGTGACTTGTACCAAAAGAGGAGACAGGTGTTTGTATTTTGAGGCAGGAACAGGGAGTGAAGTGGGGGAAAGACCTAAAAAGTATCCATGACTGCTCTGGGAGAGACCTGTACAAGTGACCCCTGGGTTTTTACTACGGTGTTTTAAACAGAGCAGACCTCATGCATTAGTAGGTCAGACAAATGTGTAAGACAAGGAGTACGCTTTTGTAAAAGCTGATTCTGCTTAGCAAAGGTAGGTCTGTTACAGTGCACTATGTGAGCCTCCCAGACTCGGGAACAAAGGAACTAAAAAGTGAATTTAGTACCATAGCTGCTGTGTGATGCTTAGAACTGTAGGTGCAACTCTCCAATAATTTGGGTAGCTAATGTCTGCAAAGACAGACACTGCCTACCACAGTATTTCTCCGTCTGATACTCTGATTAAAACTCAGCTACTTACCACACAGCAGGCACAGAGTGACCAAGCAAGCAGCTAACAGCTAATTCAAAGGGTGATAAAGCAGAATTTCTTTCACTGTAAAAACTTTTTGACCTCTGCACTGTTGGCTGATCTAATCAAACTGTAATCAATGAATATTTTCCCTACACACAAACTGTTAGGAAAGCAAGCTAATTGGCTCACTTGAAAGATTTAAAGCACATGAAACTTCTGAGTGGTTTAGCAGTTTTCCAGGGACTGTTGTGAGGGAATAGCTGCAGAGACACTGCAATGCAGCACCACGCAGCTTGCAGACCATTGACACTGAAATTTTTCAAAAATCTTAGGGCTAAGTTCTACCGTTTCACACTGCCACAGGGGAAAGGAACATGAGCATTTGAGACTAAAATATGCAATAAAGGTTTTAAGCAGATTCATTAGGAGTCCGGTATTCTGTCTACCCACCTCTCCCATGCTGTGTCTTTCAGGACAAACTGTCACTATTTCAACCAAAGTTCACTTTCCTTTGAAAATGTATTTCAGTTTCACTGACAAAGTGTGGGGTTTTTTTTTCTTAACTCCTTCCACACAGGGCTGTAATTTACAACTACTGCCATTAAAATCAAAATATGCCCTGCATAAAAACCTGGAGGTGTAAAAGGTGTTTCCCTATGTGGTCTATATCACCATTTTAATGTCTAATTGATTGTTAAATAGGGACACACTGCTCCACCTTAAGATTATTTTCCAGGCTTAGGCTTTCATTTTGCAGAAGAGAAGGGCCTACTCACTAGCTCCATATTTTTACAATATCTTAAAAGGGATTTGAGAGTTGCTAAGCTAGGAGAACAGTTAAAATGCTTCCAAGGATATAAAAAATTGAAAAGCAAAGCGAAGTATAAAAGATCAATTCCTCTTCAAATTTTGTTCTAAGGACCTTTGGTCTTTAAATTCTCTTTAGTTTCATTTCAACCATGTGCAGAAGATGTGAGCTGCACATGAATACAAAAGCCATCTTTCCGAAGCATATAAGATTAGTGTACTTGGAATACACGCACAAACCTCCATATGAACTAGATCCACAATGGCTGTTAGAGATCATGATACTTAACATTGCTTGATCTCCATTTACACAATACATGTGTACATGAGATATAGTGCACAGGTTATTTTCAGTTTTTTTTAAATAAAAGTAAGGAATGGCTCAAAAAGCTCAGAGTTATGGCTGCTGTTCCTAAAGCTGTAAGCATATACTCTCAATATTGCGCTCTGACTTTTTAATCTCTACGATTTGTTTTCCTCTTGCTCCCAATATTCTTTCCATATTTTTATTCACAGAATTTGCATTTCTGTTTGGACTTCCATACCTCTTTTTCTTTCTTCTGTTTCTTAGAGAGATGAGGGGAATAAAGATGGTGAGTGCACATGGAGAAAACAGGGACTGAAGAACAGAAAAGCTGATGAGTTGTTCTCCATTCTTTATACTATCTTCTATATTTCCCTTCATCCCCTTCTCATGAAATCACTCCCTGTACCTTCCATTCTCCTTTTGTTCACTGTATCTGTGCTCTTTTACAGAATTTTCTCCTGTTTCTGGGACCACTTTCATTTGAGGGACAGGCAGAGTGGTTCAGATAAGCACCATCACCAACCTCAAGTCTGACAGCATTCAAAAAAAGTTTTGTGATGCTATTATATCTGAACTACTTTTTGCATTTGTTTGATCCAGACAGGATAAGAAAACAAAGTGCCACAGTATCAAGAGAAAAAGCTATTCAAGAGGATGGCAAGCATTAGATTTTTCTGCAGGAGTTGCCATTGTCATGAGGTTTGCGGCTGATCTTTACATGTAAATGTGAGAGGGGTTCATATCAGTTCTAGATGAACTTTTTATTGAAATGAGGAAAGGGAAATTTAAACTTTGAAAGCCGTTTCTATAGTATTCATCTAAATTTCTTCCCACAACAAAGTATAATATTTGGTTTTGGAGACTTTCCCAAGATAAGTGTGCTGTAAGCTTTTCTTTACTGCATAAAAATGAAATTATTTGAATATAAGCTTTTCTCTACTAACAATTTTAATTACTAATCATCAGATGGCTTACAGTATTGACTGGTACTGATGATATCATCATCATTTAATACCTGAAAAATCAATACCTAAAGGTTTCATTGAATGTTTTTGGGGTTTTTTTTTGCAACATCCAAATGCTTAATAAGCTGGAAAAGATTAAAAACAATAAAACGTACTGGTTAACATTTCAGTCGTTATTCTTGGGCCTCCCCAAAAAATTTGTAAATAGTTGTAGTAACAACAGCTCAGAGCTTCCACTATCAAAACAGAAAAATCAAGCTACAATCCTACTTTGCTTATGTACCTTACTAGTATTAGAAGCATTTTAAAGCCAGGAACACCTGAGGGAAGCACAGCTGTAGAGTTTTAAGACTCTATTTTATGACTATGTTCCAATATATGCATCAAGATAAGATATGGTAAATAAGAGGTCAGGCATAAAATACAGATAAAGGATAAAAAAGAGTTGTGCAGGATTTTTAGACTATAATAAATATTTATGCTGATATAGAGTGTGTTTGTCTTTCTGTGTGACCTATAAATCCTTAAATAATTCTCTGTGAAGGTTATTTAAAGAACTGTTTTAAAACTGCTTCATCTTTCTTTGCTGTTAGGGATTTTTTAAGAAATATATATTTCATTTCACATCTATATTTATGTAGTCTGCATTATCCAGCATCTCAGATTAAAATGAAATACTTCAGCGGTAGGACAACACATGCTGGATGACTACTGACTACTTTCACTACCTTGAAAGATTCAATCATTTTCTATAAAAAGGTTAACTTTTGGGCTGTTTTTCACCAGCTCCACTCTCTTCGGTGTACTTTGAAACATTTGGATAAAACAGAAAACTGGATGAGCTTCACTAACAAGAAGTCATGCAGTTGGAACTAGTCTGCCCTCAACAGGGTTTTTGGTGAATGGAGCAGCGTTATCGGAAAAAATGGAATAAATACGCATTAGAAGACTTGATGGATTTCATCAGCATAATTTGAATTGCATGTTCACCTGAACTGAATTTCACACAGTACAGATCTGGTAAAATGTAGGGAAAAGGTATGTCAACTACAAGTTCAAACATAATAGGAAAAATCTGACAAGTGATGCATTTTTTTGTGTGTTAACAATAACATAGACCAACTCTACAAGTACTCAGACACCATGGTGATAATTGCAGTATAAAATCTCTAGACAGCAAACAAGACAGCCGGAACTAATGGGAACATGGTTTTATTCAGAATCCAGTGCAGAAAGCTATCTGTAATGGAACAGCTTTTCAATACTTTTTCTTTGAAATAGCTCTGGTTATTATTTATGCACTTTTATATTAATATGTTCCATTTATTTAACTAAAGATAGACACTTGCAATTTCATTTGCTTTCATCTGCCCGTTTCTTAGTATGGCCTAATTCATTATGTTTGCTGACTCAAGTGCAAATAAAACAATAAATGGATGCATAATACTGGATCTGAAGCACCATTGCAAATTTGATTAAAACACCAGCTGTTTTTCACTTTGTGTGCTGTCATCAGGATCCAGAGAAACAAAAGAAGGTATCATGTCAGATAAATTCTAGCAATGCTAATTCATCACGCCAGTGCCTCTGAAAAAACTGAATAGCCAAAACTGTTTTTAGACCTGTTCTCTTTTACCTGAGACCTACACAGGTCCTAGGCTGGGCACATTCAGGCAGAATCAACAGCTTGTGTTCACAGGTCATAGCAAGGCTTGTGAATTGAGTGAGAAATGTTTACTGAAAACTGATAAAATGGTGCCAGCAAGTTTTCACAGACACCTGTAGTTGCTGGATTCACCTGGAAAGAGTTTCAAAGAAATAACTACTGTGGAGGAAAACCATCTTTAGCTCCTATCAGAAAGTAATATACCCTTCATGAATTCCTTGACAGCCTCAGACAGTCATTAGGGTCACAGCTCTAGAAAGCGCACTATCAGACACCAGAAGTTGGATGAGATACATCCCACCTTAAATGCTGTATATTTTGCTGAATTTCCTGTTGATGCTTTTATTTCAAAAGCTTTCATTTTCTTTAGTAAATACTTGTTATCTGGGTCTAATTGCCCTGGATGTACAAAGGCACCATCATCCAAAAGCACTAAGGGGAAGCTCTATGCATTTGGCAGGAAGCATTTATCTTTGTTAAATTCTGAACTGACTGTCTGAAGCAATTTCAGATCTTCCTGGTGTTTCGGTTCACTTAACTGATTTTTTGCACTGTCTCCAGAAAGAGAATAGAAAAGAATGTAAAATGAGCAGTAATGAAAATAAAATGATTAATTAAGTGTTGATTACTGTCTTATTATAGGCACATTTAAAGATAGTTCTTGTAGCTGCATAAAATACTTCTAAAAGCAAAGTACAGCCATTTCCTTGGGATAGAATTGCCACTTGAATTTTCATTCCAGATGACTTCTGATGATAGCTGGGAAAAGCACTAACTACTGCAGCCTCATCCAGTTAAATGGGTGGCTGTAAAGCACCTATCTTTTACCGTATGTCTTTAAGTTTGTTATTTTGCTTACCCTCCGGCTGGTATTGTGCTATGATTGTTACCGTCTGTCCTGCTCCTTTTAGCGCAGCTGCAGCCTGCTCGTGAGTAGCACCTCGAAGATCAATACCGTTCACCTACAGAAGACATGCAAACAACAGTTTAACAGAAAGAGGTGGGGTTTTTTTATATCTGACAGATGTAAAGGTCACGTTGCCCAGATGCAAAATTGAATGAACAATATCAAAAAGGCTGAGAGGATGCTACCTCTGACTGGTCATGAGGATCTGCACTAGTACTGTACACCATAGTTTGCCTCTGCTTATCTATGCATATTCTCTGACCACTACTTCTTGGGGTTTCCTGCTCTACTGATTTTACATTTTTGGCAATCTCATCATTTAATATACATAAGTTTCAAAAGATAAATTTTCTGTGGTGCTTGAAGGTCACTGTAGAAAACTGCCAGCAAGGAAACTGCTCCTTCAGCCAGACTCTGCAAGCATAGTCTGTAGCATCAGGCAAACCTGGAGATATATAGACCATCTCTAACAAAAACTGCTGGCTAGAGAACTTCCAGAGCAGAAATCCAATCTACCATTTTCTTTTCATGCAACCCTTCCTCCTGGAAAACACACCCAGATCTTGCACATGACAGTGATGGAGTTGCTATCAGATGCAGCTTCACCACCTTTGGCTGCTCAACATTAACAGATCTTTCTATGATATTCCTCTCAAAATTTCTTTTCTGCATAAGCAGTAGAAGGGGAACACAGTAGAACCAAGTAGGGAATCCACCTCTAAAATTTAGAGGCAGTTTCAGAACTGTATTGATTTGTATTTGTGATGTTAAATATTTTGCAATCAGCATCCAAAGAAAGATATAGAATTCATATATAGAAATATTAACTGCTTCAGTAACTTGAGTCTTGCTTTCCAGACAGACTGTTATTTGTGATAGCAATAATATAAACCCCAAGAGATCTCACAGTTTCTAATTCAGAAGACTGCATTATGCAGTAAAGCTCTTGACGGTACACAGAAACATAATTGTCTAGCTGAGATTTCAAGTTCCTGAAAATATGATTCCATAAGAATCAAAGTTTTCACAGTTCAACTGGTCTCAAAAAATAGCTTTCCTCAATTATTTTTTTAAAATTTGTGACAAGGAAAACCCACAGTTTTTCCTAAACAAATAATACTTTCTTCCCTCAAAAACTTTTTAAGGTGCTCAGTTTGATTATCAATTAATATTTCTCCCCTTCTTATTCACAAAAAACAGCTCTCACCATTTCTAAAAACCAAAATTGGTTTGAATTTCAACTTTCTATATTATTTCCATATCATTCAAAACTATAGAGGATTTAGAGTTTTGGAGAGACATGATTTGTTGCAGTCCTTCCATGATATACAAAAATAATTACACACTGGCTTATCTTTATAATTAAGAAAGCAAACAAGTAAATGTTGAATTAGCATACCAGAAGAACATAACCTATTCCCATTTTACCTTACTCATATCCCCATGCGCACAACACCTGTTATATAATCACAATAATGATGTGAAAGAGGACATTAATTCTAAATTACCTCACAGAAAAATAACTGATTTGGTTTGAGTTAATTTGTCCATACATGTATTCTGTAGCGGAGAGTATGAACACTATTACCATGCTGATAATGGCTGCATGATCCATTCACGTATCTTGGACCATTTGGGGCAGCATATGAAGGGCATGAGAGGCAGCATATCACCAAACCACCATCACATTATGTGACTTCTTTGCAAGGAGAGGAATCTCAGCAGTCAGGATGGGAGATGACTGGTAGCCTATCTACAGGGGCAGAATAATTTTAAGGAGCACTAAAGTAGATTCTACATGATAGAGACCTTGTAGTAGAAGTGTAGGCTGGAAGACTACCATGCCTAAAGACACATTCCGAGCACATGTCTGTGCCAGAACATAACTCTTTATGCAAATAGGTATGTATGGACTCCTGTGCTGCTACACTCATACAGACAATCTGAAGGTAAGCTGTGGCAATAATTCAGTGTTCTGGTACTGCCATGTATTAGTGTCTTTGTCTCATAAATTTCAAAGTATTATATGACAATAGATACATTCTGAAAACTTCTAGAACATTTCTGTCATCTGAAATGCACAAAATTCATGTTGTTTTTACAACTTCTACATAGACTGTATAAAAGGAAGTGAATATCTTTATTCATAAGTAATGCTCTCATGCTCTTGAAAAGGAATTCCATCCATCGGACAAATATAAGATAATAACCTTCAGAATTTGTCTAACACAAGAGTTCTCAGTTATCCGGTCTTCCTCTTTGAAAGCAATGACTGTAAAAATGGCTGGTGGAAGCTTTCTAAAATAATGTGCTTTCATAAAAATTTTGTACATAAAACTCAAGTCTGGGGGATGGCAAAACTAACATAGACCCCTGGAAAAAACTTGCTATAGATAAAAGGAGAGGATGTATGAAAGAATAAAGAAATCATATGCTTATTCTCCTTCTCCTCTGAAAAATGACAGTTCTATCTGTATGTGACCTAATAACTAAGATCCTAATAATGCATCAAGAATACAAATATAACTCAGGAATTTCACCACAGTTCAGTTGCACAAACATTTTACATTTTTCCACAGAACAAGAAGCCACTGAAATAGCAATTGACTACTTTCTGCCCTTTGCAGGCTCATTCTGAAAGAAATGATTGCCTAAGGTGCAAACCCAACATATTATAGTGAGTGAATTTCTCTGAAATCCACTTTTCTGCTAGGATATAGGCAGGACGGACACTTGAGGAGGACTTACAGGTCTACATGGCTGAAATCAAAAGAGCAAGGAAAAGAAATGACAGAGAGAAAATAACTTATGAATTCCTTCTTCTGCAATTTTTATCAAAATAATAAACAAGCTAGATAAAACAGATTAAGTAATGTTTAATGGGTAAAAGACCTGACTACACTAGGTTGCCAAAATAGTGATCTTCCTTTCAAAGATGCATAGCTGAAGAATAAAATCAAGCAATCATTGGCAAATAGGTAGGCAGAAACCTGTTTGCATGTTATTTTGCTGACCAATACCTGAGAGAATCTCACTGCAGAATAACAGGTGTTAAATTTAGAAAGGACTTATAACCTAGTCTGACTTTCTAGTGAACAAGAGAAGATGATAACTTGATTTCTATGTATTATTTCCCACTACTTAAAAGCAAACATAATCAAGTCCCAAACCTTCTAGTTGAAAACCAGCATATTCATGTAGTAACATTAAATCCTGATTAAAAACACCATTTACACTTCTTAATCAGATTCTTACCCTCAGGCCAAAATGAACAAGAGTTTCTGAAAGAGGAAACCAAATAATAATCTGTCCTGCCTCTTCCACCAAAACAACATCCTAACTATAACAATTGCATGCAGTGATATTTTTCCCTGACTTGATTTCATGCAAATTATAAAATCTAATTTCAGGTACAGCTTCCAATTAATTTAATGTAATTTAAGTTAAGAATAATCAGTAAAAGAAAATAAAAAGAAACCAAAACAAAAACAAGAACAAAAAAACCCCACTAAACAAACAAAAAACCCACAACAAACCAGAACCACAAACAAACCCCCCACAAACAGAAAAAGTTGCAAGCGTGTGCAGGAAAGTTTAATTCATATCAGATGTGTTTTGGTTGGGTTTTTTCCTAACGAATGGGCTGGGTCCTTTAAGAAGCATTATACAGTAAGTAAAGTAGCGCTGCGGTTCTGAGCTTGACTGCACAATCCTGATGTCCTGGCCCAGAATGAACTTGACTGCACAATTTCTGATGCATAACTCCAAATTGAGTTTGACATAATGGAAATAAGAAGAGCCTCCAGCTTATACAGATGTCTGTCTCTTCTGCATGCTATGGCAAAAAGCCGTTAGGAAGCTTACAAACAAAGAGAAGTGCTGCAATGGAAGATTATAGTTTAACACTACAGACAAAACTAAACTGAGATGGAGAAAAAGATGCAACTATAGTGCACAGAAATTATAGTAACTGCCTTTGCACTCATTGGCTCAAAGTAAAGCATTATCTAGTTCCTTAAATACTGAATAGTAATGTAAATGAGAGATAAGATTTATGTTTTGGGCAGATCAAACTCTTCTAAAATTGCAAGTTATATTCCTTTTAAAATATTTGAGTAGCCCATATTAGCACAAATTGGTTCAATTATGAACAGTGCCACTTAAAGGCTTACTGAAGTCTGGTTGTCGTCTGTTCAAATGCTGGATCATGATTCATATGTAAATCATTCAAATAGAGGCTAGAAGAATAATCTGGTTTATTTAGTAATTTATTTATTTAAGCCACCTTATTTTGTGTTTGTACAGTGATTAAATGAACACTTGGAATGTCTTCTTGAATTGGAAAGGAAAACCACATCCCTTCTCTGGAGAGAAAACATAAAGAATTTATTTTTATTTCTCCTCTAAATTGTCACTGATGTAGTACAGTGCTTTTATACAGTAAATTATATGGTAAAGAAAAGGCATCTTTTTACCATGGAACAAACAATACAGAAGATTTTTTCAAGTTGTGGCTGAATTCTTTTATTTGTTGAAGTTAGAAAGTAAGAGCTTTTGGTGTCTGAAAAAGCAAACAAAAGTCTGAATAAAGACAACTCTTTACAGACAGAATTTCCATTGTTTGCATTAAGAGAAAGAACCTTATTAATCTGCCTTAATTTTCCACATCAAGTATTCTCAAGCACATTACCAAGAGATGAGGGGAAAGCTGAACCATGTTCTCCAGCAGTCCTGCTTCGTCATTAGAAATCAACCCTTAGATGATGGAGGCACAGTCTTCCAGCAAGACAGAGAACATTGTAAAATCTCAGATTAGGTGTGAGCTGCACAGACCATATCTGGGGAAGACGTTTCTTACAAGCAGGGAGCATAATCATTCTACACAACAGCCCACACAACTCTCTGACAACTGATACAGTCCAGCAAAAAGTACAATAATTCTAAGGAACTCATGCATGTTGTCAAAGCACAGCACTTGAGCAGCGATCTTCTTCAGCTTAGAGAGGCCATATTGTTGCAAAGTGAAGCCCACACATGGACAGCAGCAGGAGGGAGCTGTTGGGGAGTGGAATGTGATTGGCACCATGACAGCTCTGGGTCATGCTGAGGACACGGACACAGAGAATGGCACCCTGGGGGGAACAATGCTGGTATAGGAGAGATTTTGCCTTGCTAGTGAAGAAAAAGTTAGAAAGAAATTGAAATCCTTGACTTCAGAAGATCCAACTTGGGCCTCTTCAGGAACCTCCTTGGTGGTGTACCATGAGACAAAGCCCTGGAGGGACTGGGAGCCCAGGAAAGCTGGTTGAGTTTCAAGGATCATCTCCTCAAAACTCAAAGACACTGCATCCCTAAAAAGAAGACATAAGGCAAAGATGCCAGGAGGCCTATGGATGAACAAGGAACTCCTGGCCAAAATCAAACATAGAAGGAGAATCCATAAAGGGTGGAAGCAAGGACAGGTCACGTGGAATGACTACAGGGAGACTGTTCATGAAACCAGAAACCAGGTTAGAAAAGCTAAAGCCCTGAGAGAGTCAAACCTGTCCAGGGACATTAAAAATAACAGAAAAGGATTCTACAGGTATGTCAGTGAAAAAAAGAAAAACAAGAGAGAATGTGGGGCTTCTCTAGAAGGATGCAGATGACTTGATTACCAAGGATATGGAGAAGAATGAAATACTCAATGACTTTTTTGCTTCAGTCTTCACTGGTAACCACTTGAGCCACACCACCCAAGTTACAGAGGGCATTGGCTGGGTCTGGGACAGTGAAGAATCACCCAGGGTAGGAGCAGATCAGGTTCGGGAATACCTAGAGAACCTGAAGGTGTACAAGTCCATGGGACCTGATAAGATACATCCACGGGTCCTGAAGGAACTGGTGGCTGAAATTGCTAGGCCACTAGCCGTCATACTTGAAAAGTGACGGCAGTCTGGCAAAGTTCCCACAGATTGGAAAAGGGGAAACATAACCCCCGTTTTTAAAAAGGGAAGCAAAGAAAACCCAGGGAACTACAGAGCAGTCAGCTTCACCTTTGTGCCAGGTAAAATCATGGAGCAGATCCTCCTGGTATCTGTACTAAGGCACATGAAAAATAATGAGGTGAACAGTGACAGTCAACATGGCTTCACTGAGGGCAAAACATACCTGACTAATTTGGTGGCCTTCTGCGACACTGTTACAACTCTGGTTGATATGGGAAGAGCAACTGATGTAATCTACCTGGACCTGTGCAAAGCATTAGACTGTCCCCCATGACATCCTTTTCTCTAAGATGGAGAGATATGGACTTGATGGATGGACCACCCGGTGGATAAGGAACTGGCTAAAAGGTCACACTCAGAGAGTTGTGATGAATGGCTTGATGTCCTGGGGGAGACCAGTGACAAGTGGAGTTCCTCAGGGATCTGTTCTGGGTCCAGTGATGTTCAGCATCTTTGTCAGCGACATGGACAATGGCATCGAGGGCACCCTCACCAAGTTTGCTGACGACACCAAGTTGTGTGGTGTGGTGGACTCACTTGAGGGAATGGATGCCATCCAGAGGGACCATGACAGGCTTGAGAAATGGGCCAATGCAAACTGCATGAGATTCAACAAGTCAAAGGGCAAGGTCCTGCATCTGGGCTGGGCCAATCCCAGGCACAATTACAGATTGGATACAGAGTGTTTTGAAAGTAGCCCTGAAGAGAAGGACTTGGGGGTGTTGAGTGATGAGAAGCTCAACATGAGCCAGCAGTGTGCTCATGCAGCTCACAAGGCCATCTGTATCCTAGGAGGATCCAAGAGGAGTGTGGCCAGCAGATCAAGAGAGGTGATTCTCACCCTTTACTCTGCTCTTGTGAGACCCCACCTCAAATACTACGTCCAGCTCTGGTGCCCCCATCATAAGAGGAACATAGATCTGTTGGAATGAGTCCAGAGGAGGGCCACAAAGATGATCCAGGGGCTGGAGCACTTCTGCTACAAGGATAGGCTGAGGAGCTGGGATTGTTCCGCCTGGAGAAGAGAAGACTCCAGGGAGACCTTATAACTGCCTTCCAAAACCTTAAGGGATCCTACAGAAAGGCTGGAGAGGGACTCTTCACACGTGTCCAGCGATAGGACAAAGGGAAATGGTTTTAAACTGAGGGAAAATAGGTTTAGATAGGATCTTAGGAAAAAGTTCTTCAGTACAAGGGTGGTGAGACTCTGGAATAGACTGCCCAGAGCGGTTGCGGATGCCCCCTCTGTGAAAGTGTTCAAGGCTGGGTTGGATGAGGCCTTGAGCAACCTAGTCTAGTTGAGAGGTGTCCCTGCCCATGGTTGGGAGGTTGGATTAGATGAACTCTAAGGTCCCTTCCAGCCTAAGCCATTCTATGATTCTATGAAATAAGAAATATACAGGGGGAACAAGAGTCTTCACTCTCCAGCTTAGCTTCAGTCAAATTTTCAGGATCACTTTATTTCTTTTCTATAACTGTTTACTTGTCCTAGCCTTTTCTGTGCCTGCACCTTCTTCTGATTGGTTAAAATTGCTTAGTTCAGCAGATAAAAGCACAGCAGTTGTCTCATCCTGAACTCTACTGAAAATGTACTATTGTGTCATGTCTGCTGTTCTCCATGCCCAAGATCCTCAGTCACTCTTTTTATGGGCCAGCATTTTCAATGACCTTCTCAATTTTCCTTGTGTTGCTACCTTAGAGTTATGATTTTTGCCTCTAGTAAGCTGGTCTTCATGGTCTGATGAGCTGGGCATTCTAAAGGCAAACTCTTCTCTCTCTGGAAAATAAGAACCACCGTGAGGGTATGAGCTGTACCATTTAGTATGTCTTTTTCTGCCAGGATGTTTAAGGAGACAGCTAAACCAGCTGAAAGAGGTATCAAAGCATTAAATCTTTGAAGCGGGAAATAAAATAATATTGTTATTGAAGGGGTGTCTTGCACACACTGCTTTTTACAGTAGGAACCAACATGCTTTATGACTCACCAGACCACATGAGTCATTCCAAATGTTACCTGTTAAGCCTATAACCATAGGCAAAGATGTATTTTTTAATCCAAACTGTACAGAAATTCTTTGGATAGAAGAACTACTTCTCATGTGATTGTAGCTTTTGCGAATGATGCCAGATTGGCACACCTTGAGACTGAAATAATTTCACTGAAGACTTCACTGCCATGACAGTTTAAGAGCCATTTCTCCTCAGTTCCACCAGAATTCCTCAAAATTTGTTTAAACTCTCACCACCATCTTTTCAAGTCTTTACATATTCCCTCTCCTTTGCAGGTCCTGCTATCTTCCTACTCCAAATTGTAACATATCAAACTGCCACTCCTCTCTCTTACATATTTTACTTTACACATGACTGTTACTTCCATCCATTTTCCTGAATTTCTGAAAGAATCTCTTTCTCCCTAATTCTATTTTCAGCATTTGGATTTCACTGTCTCCTGCTCTCATCCTGGGTCATTTAGTCATTCCCCTATTAGAAGTCTTTATTACATATACCTTGGTTGCCACACAGTTCTAAAAGGTGTATTTCCTTCCAGCATATGGATAGAGCTGAACTATCATTGACCGGTTTTGCTCATAATGCTGCAGGGTTCTTGTTTCACATTTGAATTTCAAACGATGGTATAAGCATAAATAATTATTGAAATTCTCCTGCTTCTGAAATGAAGTAAAGGTTTCCATTTTAACAAGTGCCTTATAACTCAAAAGATGATAAGAAATTAATTCCAGCTGGAGCTAATAAGCAAGAAATTCTCAGGAACTGAAATAAAAACGTAAAACAATTTTAGAGGCTGCTTAGAGACAGAAGGGCATTAGGGAATTATCGGACCCTAAGCACTGAGTTAGCAAATTAACAAACTGAAATCCTTGCCTTGACCTCTACTTTGTAAGGGTTTTTTTTTTATTTCCACATCCACGCAATATGGCAATGTGGCCTGTGAGAGGCAAGATGGCCATTGGCT
The DNA here is from genome assembly GCA_025331215.1 of Actenoides lindsayi. Lineage (NCBI taxonomy): Eukaryota > Metazoa > Chordata > Aves > Coraciiformes > Alcedinidae > Actenoides > Actenoides lindsayi. The sequence continues at coordinate 34,222 of WTSP01023966.1, forward strand.
TGAGTCATGGCAAATCTATACCGGATTCAATCCAGTGACCATGAGGCAATGTATCATGATGGAATGGTAGCTTGTCTAACTGGAATCTTCAGTTCTAGCAGAAGTAAGTGTTCAGTGCTCATACTTTATATTAATAATACCTGAATCACAACATTCATAGTTTATTTGCAGCTCTACAGATCAGGATTATGTGACACAGACACTTTGAATTGATGATGCTCCATACTCTCAAATAAAACACATTTTTAAAACCTAATGGAAAGGAAACAGCTCTTCTATTTGGTAAGTGGTTTAGCTCTTCTTATTGTCTTGGTGGCTTGCTTGATCAGTCAAAGGGCATATGTATCTTATTCTTTTCAAAAGGATCTTCAAAATCTCCTCCAACACATTATTGCATGTATCCCTCAAATACTCTATTTAATGGATGGCCAATTTCTATTATTTTGCAGCTTGTGTCATATGGTAATTTTTTTAATCACCTGGGAACCAAAAACTTACTGGGCAGTAGAGCAGAAGGATGCCTGGAGTCTAGTCTAAGTAGAAAGCAAAAGTCCAGCCTGAGGCAAATATCTGAATGAATAAAGCTCAGGGACGTAGCCATTTTGTCCAGCAGTAGCTGTTTGGCCTTCCAATTCGTGTTTTTAGTTTCCCTTCACTGTAAGAGTGACAGTAAGGCTACATCGAGGGGTGTAAAGCTCACTCCAAATCTTTAGCGTATCAGATATGACATAATTCTGTTTGACAGTCTTACAAGAAAATTTGCAAAGTCAGGATATTTAAACTGAATATGAACTTCTCCCTAAACTATTAGGAGCTGAAGAGCAAGCAGGCTGGCATCACATCATTTCTACTCATTGAGGCAATTGTAAAATTAATGTTTTAGAGGCAACTGATGATTTAATCACAGAAAAATATGCAGTCTCTAGTCTAGGCCAATTTACTAGTATTGCATGACACATAACTGACAGGTCTGATAGCTAACATTGCTTGGCAAAAAGAGACACACCTCATTCATGAGAATTGTTAGTATAATTAATTAGGTTCTGATCATGTGCTTGGAAGTGTCAGAGTTAATTTAGGAAACAGTCACTGCATCAAGGCAATTGCAATATATTTTACAGATTGCAGAAAGAGGAAGGCGAGGGGGGTGGGGGAGAGAGAAACCCATCTGGAAGACAGATTCCTAGATTAATTAAAAACAAAAGGGAGTTCTGCAGTCACCAATGTATGTAGATTTCCAGAATATGCAGGTGGTAAATTTTTCCTTAGAAGATCCATTAAGCTTGTATTTTAGAAAGTCATCTATTTTATTTTGAAGCCCCAAAGTGATAGATCTACAAGATTCTATGGCAATATAACCCAGTTACCCTGACTACAAAACAAGTGCATCATGTTTTGAGGCTCAATACGTCTAAATTCAACTACCAGCCATCCTATCATGTATATTTATCAACAACACTGAAAAACAGTTTGCTATCGGCTCCTTTATCCAGTGGTAAATTTTTCCAGATGGCAGCGTTTACAGTGATACAGTAAAGAGAGGGTTTCCCAAAGCATAAACTTGCATTTTCCCCCAACTTCTGTTCATTGGGTGTCCAGTTGCCTTCAGAATTAATTGAATTAACTTCTGAATTAAAACTTTTTCCCTGTGGGATTTTTCACATTAGGTGTGAATGCACAGCAGACTGCCTTTGAAGTTCATGTTACTGATTCTTCTGAACTTCATCATTCCATCCCATCACAAAATCATAAACTTTGCCACTACATTATATGGTCACTCAAGAGCAAGTTGTGTTTCATTCTCCCATTTTTAGGCTATTCTCTCTTACTGGTCAGAATAAAATCTGAAATTATACTTGCTTTTTCCATATTCACCACCAAAAAGATTCATGAACATTTTGTCAGTTTAGATAAGATCTATTTCGATAAAGGGAAGTCATACCAAACTCTCTATAATTAGTGAAAAGAAATACAGACTTTTACAGCTCAGTGGTCATCTGACCTGTGTAAAATGTCTGCCTTAGGGCAAGGTAAATTGTACTTAAGTGGCTGCACCTTTCTGGTAGCTACAGAAGGATCCTAAAGGATTGCATGCCCTGTGTTTCCCAATATTAACAAACTTTGAATTTAGATTAATCTAAATTCTCCAGGAGCTTAATCTACCTGACCTTCTAGTTGGTGTGCTCACATGAAAGCACCTGTACTCTCAGATTGCTTCCTCTCCACAGAGTTCCTTTATACAGATGTATCACACATATCACCCACCATGTAGCACTGATCCTTTGGGTATGTTTCAACACATTCTCCCTTGATTTTCAAGCACTGATTGCATACTAACATTCACAATGCATAATATATGATGATCTATACATCACTACAAAGGAAGTTCACATAGTTGTTTTCCTATTGGCTAAGGACTAATGTTAGACACATAAAGGGAGACTTTATTGACAAGTGCAACTAAAGGCCACATAATTTGATAAACCCTTCGATGCCAGAGGACAGTCATGTATCACCCACACCACCACAGGGAAGTAAGCTTCCTAAGGATATGGTCAGTGCCTCTGCAAATAAGTCTAATACTATTACACAAGAGTCACAAACTGATGTTCCATAGAGAAATGATTCCAGACCCTATAGAGACGATTGAAACATTTTCAAAGCCAGTTGTAACTTAGAAAAAAAAAAAAAAAAATCTGAAAAGGAAAATCAAATGGTATTTGACATTTTTCTTAGTTTTGTAACTAGGTAACAAAAGGCACTCTTTGCCTTAAGTAGTTTTACTGTTTTACCATGAGCAAAAAGTCATTTTAAATTAGAAAGCCGAAAGCTTCTATGCACCGAAGAAAAGTCTATCTGAAGTTCAATGTGAACTGTAGCAAACATAAAGCATAAATATCTGCGATAAATAAGCACAGAGACTTTACATTGTATCCTGCTCTATATGTGCACTTTTTGGATTAGATATTGGAGAACATTGTATTTTTTCAAATGCATATTTTATTTTTGCTATAGATGTGAGTGAGAAGATAGGTAGGAGTTGTGTAGGAGGAACTAAATAGAAAGAAGTGTTTAAACTGTTCTTAAGCAAACAGCTCACAAAAAATGACAGCAGGACGATGCACAGACAGAAGACAAAATCTTTTCAGTATAAGAGATCACCTTCTCTATACATGGGAGAACCTTGTGTAAAAGACCAGAGAAAGTACTGAAGTGAGCTGCTCAAATACCAGTATTGCAAACTAGCTGTATAGAACACCATGAACCAGTGACAGAAAACCCCACAGAATATCTATGGTAGTCCTTTCCCAATGCATAGTTATTTGATTCTCAGAAAGCAGCAGGGGAAAAAAAAGATACTGTCTTTCCCCCTATATGAATACACCCTGGTACTATGCTAGATCAAGAGGAAAATATACAGAATTTGTTTAACTTATCTGATTCATGTTAAATGGGAGGGAAAATGTAGCATTACGAGAGTATCACCTGCAACTTCACAGTGCAGCCTGTTCTATTATTCTTCCTGTTGCTGTTGAGCAATTACCCTTCAGGAAACTTGTTTTATTTCCCTCAGGTAACCCGTAGGATGTGTTACTTGAGAGCAACAATCTTGATCCAGAGCAAGCAGTCTCCTTTTTCTCTAGATTCTACTTTCAGGCTACAAGCCACACTTCATCCTGCTGCCATGAATCCCAAGATATTAAAGCTACTACAGGAGAATGAGATAAAACTGATATTGCTTTTATTGTCCACAATTTTAATTTCCTTTTCTTTGCGATGAAGCAAAGCTGAATAAGCAAACATATAGTATAAGAGCAAGCACACATGAAATGTGATATTCAGTTTATGACCCCTACACAGAGATATGCACGCATGTGGTTAGCTCATTGACTTTAAGCTCGATACCAGATCAATACAGGCAATAAAGCTTACCGTGCAATTCAGCTTTCTCTATGCAGCTCATAGTTGACTGGCTGAATTGTTCTCTAGCCTCCATTGAATTTAATGGCAATCAGACACCCAGCAAGCAAGTAGATGTCTAAATTTAAGTATCTTAATCTGAGGTTTAGTCTTGCCCAAAGACACAAAATTCAGTAATTTCAAAAGGAAAGATTCAAGTGCTAATGCTTGCTGTTACCTCCCTATGGCTTAGTAATTCACCTTAATTCTCCCTTTTATATGTATTTTTTAACTTGATGCAGTTTTATGGAAGATCATCAAACTTCGAAAAACAATGTAATCATGAGAATTCAAGGAGCAATGCATACTAATTATTCCTGTGCAAATTGTAAATCTGAATTTCACTGCTGAACTGGCATGTGTAAACTAACTCTCTATGCTTTATATAGTCTACCTATAGATGTAGTTGCCCACTTGGCATTGAAAGTGCTTTGAAGCATGCAGGTTAAAACATTTTAAAATAAGTAGGCATGTTTTACCATAATTTTGATTTGAGATTTTAAGGCAAAAAATGATGCGGTATATTTTTTAATAGGACCATATTCCTCCTCCTCCCTCACCATGAATTTCCACTAAAAATGACAATGTATTCACTATGTACCTCTTTCCTAAAATTATAATAATTGTTACTATTTTCTCTCAGCAAGGATCTATGCACAATGTGTAGCCATTCTATGTGTATGGCTTTTGGAAATCATTTGCTTTCATGCAAGTGACTGTCACTAAAAAACACTGGGTTCCCATGGCTATTTTAATAGGCAATATACCCCTCAGCATTGGAAGCAGAGGTTTAAACTACAAGAATGGCATCAAGGAACATTACATTTTACTTTTATTGGCAACTGTGTTTTCCTAACAGATGGAGAACTTGGGGTTAGATCAGAGTTCAAGCAGCCTCTAAGTCTAGACTTGGCCCAGAATTCTCACATGATTTTAAACTAATCTATTAACATACTGACACCTCATTTCCACTTCTCTACAACTGAACTGATACTTCCATTGGTATTCTGAGCTGTTTTGTTTGGGTTATAAAAGTCTGAGATGAAAGTTAATCTGTATTTACATGGCATCTAGCTAATCAAGTCTTGATGTCAATTAGTATTCAAAAATATTTGTGTTATACTTAATAAGGGGACAATACTACAGGGAGGGATAGATTCTGTCATGGTGATGAATGTACACTGGTGACGTAAGCATAACTACATTCGAAAGACATTCAGAAGTGAGAAGGGAAATGTTTAGTTTGGTGGTAATTCACCAGAGCAGAATGAAATGTAGCAATAAGAAACTAGCGTTTTAGGGGAAAAAAACAGCTTATCATGAATGTAACTATTTCTTTTTTTTTTGCTATTTGAAATGTTTTACTGCTTGAAACAGAAGATTTTCCATTATTATTTCCATTCCTTCAAGGTTCAGATAGCATTCAATTAACTCCTCTCTGCACAGAAGCATTGATAATATCAGCCTGCTTTCTGAGATAAGTTTTAAACATTTCTAGTGAATTAACTGAAAACAAAAATACAGCACTCTCTGCTTTTCCTAAGGTCTTAGCCAGATTCCAGAGGCAGAGCTCTCTCATTACTGATCCTGTGGTGCCATCTGGTGGCACTTGTGAAAAATAAACGCAAAAATGTCACTCGTCTATAGGGGCAAGGTTGCAGCATGATCTTTCAGAGCAATCCCGTGGAGCTGTAGACTTAGACGCCTCCCTATCACATAACAGCGAGCAGGAAGAAAGAGAGGCAGAGAGATTATGGGATTTGTCCAAGCCTTGCGGGCTGATTCTAAGACTATATATACATCCAACGTGTTATAGAACCGTAGAATCACAGACTGGCTTGGGTTGGAAAGGAGCTCCCCTGCAGTGAGCTGTGACATCTTTAGATCAGGTTGCTCAGAGCTCCATCCAACCTGACTCTGGATGTTTCCAGGGATGGGACTTCTACCACCTCTCTGGGTGACCTGTGCTAGTGTTTTCAACACCCATATCATAGAAAACTTCTTCCTAACATCTAGTCTAAATCCTCCCTGTTTTCGTTTAAAACTATTACCCCTTGTCCTGTTGCAACAGTCCCAGCAGTATCAATGGACTGAAAGGATAACATGTTAAAAGTAAAGTTTAGAAGTCAGATTTAGGTGAAGGAAGGACATATAAATACTATTTGTACTCATGTAGCTCATAGGACTCTAGTCATGGCTTAAATTGTACATAGTCCTCTGTTGTAAGTACAAATGATAACCGAACCATTTAATGTAATGTGTCACCCAAAGACAACATATATTCCTGCCATTGCTGAGGCTTACTGATGAATTTGCAGTCTACTTAAGGTATTTTTATAGGTACCTTCACCAAAGGTGAGCATACCCATCTCTCAACCAGCCAACACTTTTCCATACTGCTTTGTCATGAATTAGGAAAGTGCTGTGATCAAGGCTTAAAAAAATAAAGCACCTTGCCTAATTTCACACAGAAGGAGAACAGCAAAATCAGAGAATTAAAATCATGTCTCCAAAGTTTAAATCACTTAACTTTGCTTACTGTCTGAAAGAAATTTAACCAAGCCTGAGTTCATTAGAAATACTAACTTTGAGGATACTATTTGTTCTTAGTAAATTAAATTTGTAATTTTTTGAGAAACAAATGGGAAAATTATTTCTGTAGGGAAATAAGTGTTTCTGAGGGATGACACAAGAAAGAATAAACAGAGAGAAACAGACATACTTTGTGTAGCCCTTATAAAATTAAGGTGTCTGACCCCCTCAGCAGACAATGCTCTGAGATTAATCAGGTCTAAAAGTAGCCTGTGCATGAAATTTGTTTCATCTGAATATGGAAAAATGGATTCTTAATAGTTATTTGTGACCAAATAAGTCAGCAGTGCCTGACTTGGTGATTGCCTGGGGATATGAATGCAGTCTAATTTAGTAATAATTTCCATCCCTCTCTGCTCAATGAACAAATAAACTACTCTTGCATGACAACTAAATGCTGCATCAACACTGGTAACTTTAATTAGAACTTACAGAAAACATTGCTGCGAAACAGACAAAAGTCAGAGTTAAAAATTCTACTGCAGCCATATCCTACAGTGCTAAATATACTCCTGATTAAAAATAAAGGGAAGTGGACTTTTTAAATTTGTATCTGAGCTGCTGGATTTGTGAATACAATGTATTGTGAAAGGCTCTGATCTCATAAGTGCTCTTTCAATCAGCCTTATTTTGCAGCGCTTAGCCAAAGAAAAATAAATTGTGTAATTGTCCCGAAGAAATTTCCATTTCTATTCTTTGGATTTCTTGACTGTGTTCTTCTTGGCACAGGCATTTGCCTTCCTTATCTCTTCATGCCGATAACCTTGCAAAAGTCTATTTTGGCTTTCTTACAGTTTCCCACAAATTTTCTACTAGGGGGTTGCCTCAAGGCACCTAAACATTTTTTACTTGCCCTTTCTCAATTTTTCTTAAAGCATTTTCAAGGAACATGTCTAGATAAAATATACTATTATGGTCCTGACAAAATCAGGTTACTGTATCCCCTTGGTGTTAAGAAGACAGATTTTCCATATTATGCAGAGAAGCCCCGGCCAACTTTTCACACCAAAAGTTTGACAGGTGGGTGGAAGGTAAACTCACTTTTCATGGAATAAGCCAGTGGCCAAGAAACTCCTAAGTAATAGAGGAAAACAAGTTCCAGCTTCATCATGAAGTGATTTAAACATTGACCAGGAAACTGCCACATAACCATGTCACAAACTGTCTGGGCTAAAGCCATCTTCCACCCCAATGCTAACCAAAGTACAGTCAAGGATGGAAGATTCACAGGCCCAGGAAGCACAACAACAGGAGCGAGTGTGCCACTGTAGCCTAGTGGGTTAATCACTCATCTGGGATGAATAATTCCTGTGTTTCACTTATTTGCCTTAAGGCGATTTATGTACTTTGCACGGAACAGCCACAACTGTATCAATTTTGGATAGTTTCCTTTTTTTTTCTGTAAGGTTGCATAAGGTGAATGATGTTTAACTACATTTTTCAAGGCTTTCATTGATATTCAAAATCCTTTGCATTCAGATTGTTTCAGTCAGATGTTCAATTACTTGACAGAGCCAAAAACATAAATGCTGTGTTGTTTAAATGTGTGTTATCGATACATACATAAAAGAAAAATTAGAAAGATGTTTTTGGAGACTAAGTATGCAAAATATAACCTCAGGCTACAAAGCCTTTTATCCTCTAACATTTGAAAATGAATTTCAGAGTGATCATCAAATTCATTAGAAGCACAGAGATAATTAACATAACCTAATTAATCTCCTTCTTGTATTGGGCCATTTGCTAAGTAGTTTAGTGCACACTAGATGGCACCCACAGTCTAGATGATTTCATCATACTGCTTTTTCTCCTCAAAGAAAGACTGAAATAGAAAAATATCTTTAGACTCAGTAATGCATTTTGAGCAAAACTGGGAGATGCTGATGTCTGCACTGTGTTCAGGTCCCCTCTGTAGTGTTGACACACTGTAGATAATATTAAGCAGAGAAAAGTCTAAATCTGTGCTAAGTGCAACTGACATCATTAACAAATACTATAAAAACCAAGAGCAACTAAGCAATATATTCAGTGACAAACTGTTTCCATCTTGGATTTCACAACATGGAAACCAAAATATGTCTTTGTGTGTCTCTTGTGGTATAGACAAAGCACAAGATTAAGTAGTTGGTCAGCAAAGCCCAACACAAATACTTACAGACAAGATTTGATCTCCTCGCTGCAGTTCTCCACTGAGATCGGCAGGCCCGCCTGCTAGGATGAAAGACACGAAAATGCCTTCCCCATCTTCTCCTCCCACAATGTTAAAACCAAGTCCTGTGGAGCCCTTGTGCAGGATGATTTTTCGAGGCTCTCTGTATAGAAACAAAATTATAATGTTTATCCATTCAAAACACTTAATGTGTACACATCTCTCAAGGCATCTTGAGCATACTACATTTTGTTTAAGACACAATGGTCTGTAATTGCCTAAAGAAACTACTTAACAAACGAGACAAATCTGTTAACTAGAGAACAGACAAGGCAGGCATTAACCAGTATTCTGTTTGGGTTTTTTTTCCTCATGGATGAATCCATCTCTATTCATTTCAGCCTGCTGGAGTCCTCTTCATTAAATGATAGATTTATTAAAAGTAAAAATCAAACATTGAATATTCTTTATAATCTCATTTATAGCAATACTGTATATACAAATAGGATCAATCTTTTTTTTTTTTTTTTTCTTTCTAGTTCTTGTCTTGCTTTTTAAAAAAAATGAACAAAGAGAAAATTCAAAACTCTAGGCAAAGCAACGGCAAGTGTGTTTGATCCGGACAGAGATGGAGCAAATAGCATTTGTGTGATCAAGATAATAGAGCAAAAACTCATTAAAAAATGTGGTCTGACATTATCAGGAGCTTGCAATTGTAAAGTGCCACTGCAGCTTTATCACTGAACCAGACCAAGATATATCTGCTTTTGTCTTACTGGTTTAAAAAGTTGTTCGTTATAACAGAAATCAATAAATAATAGCTGCACCTCATACAGAACTTTCCATCTGAAAATTGTCCATAGATGACTTTCCTAAGCAATCAAGAGTCATGACCTCATCCTTGAGAAAATGTGCCAAGTATTCCAGCTCCCAATCCCTACTCTACATATGAGGCCTCAGATCTATCTCCCCTTGGATACAGAAGCACACACAACCATATGTCCATACACACACCTCTCATATTTATTGGTACTTACCCCATTTCCAATTCCTCTAACAATTTAATTTTCAGAAAAAATATAAATGCTGTTTTATTAGAATGTGTAAACCTTAAGCCCAGCCCTGCAAATACTCAAATGCACATAGATTTATGTGTCTGTGACTTCTCCCAGAGAAACAGGATGTTCTTCTAATTCTCAATTTACAAAAAAAGTTACCAGCACAAATGACAACTGTAAACACACACATTTACAGAAACTCCAGAATGCTTCTTGTAAAAAAGACCCAATATCTCCTGAGTACTATAAAACAGTTCTACATCATATGAATGCCTTTTTCATTTCCACTTTGGTTTAAAAAAAAAAAAAAAATAAGAAGAAAAAAAGGAAGAGAGAGAAGAGATTAATTGAGAGATGTCTTGTTTGATGTGTCTTATGGCTATATACATGAAGACTTAACCTTTACATGATAATTTTGAAATCAGTAGACGTTTGTTCATCTTTGCCCAATGCTAATGTTCAAACTGTACCCCCAGATTGATCATGACTTCTAAATAACATCTCAACTTTCTGAAACTGAAGCATAGTATTTTTTGAAAGAAAAAACTACAGAATTTTTTTTTTAATTTTAAAGGTGATTATAACCTCTAATGAAAGTATTAGTCCTACTCCATATGCCCGTCCATTTCATAACTTTTTCCTAACATTGTACAGTCAGAAAACAACCTTCTAAAAATACAGCTGTGTGAAAAAAACATATTGTCTTGAATTTGTAGAGTCTTGAAGTATTTTTAAACAATCAGAAAATAAAGGGAGTTTTCTTTTCTTTTGGATCATTGCTGTTGATTTGCCTCGTAGCAACATTTTTAACACCTTCTTAAAAATGTGCAGATTAGACATAATGTAATCCAGATCTAGGAAGTCTAAACAGGTTTTTAATTAGGAAGAGTGGCCTGCGGGTTGAAGCAGAATTAGGACAGCAAGCTGGAAGCATGGATTCCTTCCCCTGCTTAGACCATGCGCTGCTGAGTGATCTTGGCAGAGTGATCTTGTTCTTCCAGCTTCAATTTCCAAATCCAGAAAATGATGCAGTGACACTTGTGATCTTCAAGTCCTACATATCAAAAATACTTTGCAATAGCTGAGCTACTAACATTATTATTTACCTCAATACTGAGGGAAAAGAGGCAGTAAAGTCAAATAAATATATTTCCATGCTTTGCTGGTGAGAAATCAGCAGAGCTCTTGTTCAAAATGAAATTGAGTATTTCCACACATGACAGGCAGCTTGGTTCATAAAGTTGAAAGCCAGTGCTATGGGAAAAACTAGGTCAATACAACTGGGTATCCACTGAATAGTAAGCTGTGCAGCTCAACAAAAAGTTGGCCCAGTTATTAATCCCTGTCTCTGATCAAGTCAGCAGACTTATGTCTAAAATGCTGTCAGTGCTCTTTTGTAATTTTGGCCTTTTGACAGCAAAATTCACATTCTGCTATTGAATTCTTATGTTGAGAGGAAGCTCAAACAGTAGCAGAAGCTCAAACAGTGTCAGAGTCTGTGATTAGAACACAATGGCTTTTGTTCCTACTCTTTAGCCTAATCAGGTCATTTTGGTCATAACAAAAATTTGGTTGTATAGAGACTGACCAATCATAACGTGTCTTTATTTTTCCTTCATATCTTGAGTATCCTGCAGAATATGAAAGGTGGATTCAAGGACATATAAGTGGTGTTGTCACCATCATAGAAATAACCTTTAGCCATTACTATACTGCAAAAACTACAGGAAGTAGATGGTAGATGTCAATTCACCATAATATAATATATGACTAAGATTTTTTTAAATGTATCATGGTTCACACTTGCATAGTGTACTTAGTATGAAAAAACAGAACAAAACAAAAACCCCTTCTGATGATAATAAGGCTCTGTAGCATGTTTTGAAGTTAAATCAGGAAGTTTCTTAAGCAAACAAACTACAATACCATTCACTGAACCAAGTGACCTCTTAAGAGTAATGTAGAAATGAGTTATTGGTCAATGCTTTACTCAAAGAAGAGGGTAGTATTGGTAAAGCTGAAGATGAGAATATTGCATATTGATTTACCTGATATAAAAGTTTACAGGCAACTCTTTTAATATGATGGTTAAGCAGATATAAGAACAGGTGTTTCAATTATTCTGGAATATCTGCGAAGCAACACTGGGAAAACTCCTTTGACACTATTACAATTCTCTACGGATGTATTTCTAATATACATGAAAGACCTCTAGACAGAATGCAGATAAATGCTGTAAAGGAGATAATGGAGTCAAAGACTTAAAGATGAAATGGTGATGGGAGAGTAAGAAGTGAAAGAAAAGTACCTCAGATGTGGATATTTTCTTGCAGCAACTGAGACAAAGGTAATTTCAGGGTAACTTATTTTAAAAGCTCATTGTTTTGTTTGGAGACAATAGGTGGCACTCTGTAGCTATCTAGGACAAAAGGAACAGTCTTAACACCCAGTGTTTCTAAAATGCATGTTTCTGCCTCTAGCTTTAACTACTTCTCCCGTTTACAATTTCTTCTGTAATAAAAATGGCTGAAGGTAAGTTTCTAGGTGCTAAGCATACCAGCACCTTAATTCTGTGTCTGCATGTTTTATGCTCTCCTGCAGCTTTGTATCAAATACAAACAGAGAAGAACAGCAGGAGAAATCAAGCAGAAATTAGAAAGGAGTGTGAGATGAAAACATTCCTGGACTGACAGAAGGCAGCACAAGGGGGAAGATAAAAAAAAAAGAAGAAAAGGAGTAAAGAAAAGAGAGAACAGGATAAAGAGAGACATTGCAACTGTAAAGGAGAACAAGGAAGGAATTAAAAAGCTAGACGAGGAAAGAAGATTCACTATAACAGAGCCAGAAGCAAAGGAGGAAATAAAGTGCTGCAATCCACACGAATTTACAGGCTGAGAAATCAATGGGAGAATCAATTTGGATGCACTTGGATACTTGCTTCAGGGAATGCATCTTATCAGATTCTGTAAGGCACATTATAAATTGCAGGCCTAATGTAAGAGCAAAGTATTGTTAAATTAATATTTGAAACCAGTAAGTAGTAACAAATCAGAGTGGGTAAAACTTCCACACTTAAGAAAATCTTTCCTATCATAAAAAGGAGATTAACAAACATAAAAAAATGGGACTATTCCTCCTTTACACTTTTTTTGAATCATATTTGTTTTATTTGTTCGTTATCTTGAAAATAGCTAAGTGTTTTGTATCTACTACATCTGTACTGAATATTTGTTTTAATCAGTTTGCTCTTTTACAATAAGAAAATGAAAAGACAGAAAATGTGAGTATCCCTATCATTCTTCTATAGATCGTGAATCCATAGTAATTATAGATTTAATTTAACAGATTAAAAACTGCATTGATAAATGAAGGGGAAGGGCTTTCTGAAAACAAGTAATTCTTATAATAACTAAGTGAAAGAAAATCCATTTGTAATTTGCTTATTTTGTGCTACTGGCTACATTAAAGAATTCAGTCAGTTTTAGTATTCATCTTACACTGACACAGTTCTGTCTTCCTGTTTCTTTTATACCATCTATAAAATTGGGGCATTGAAATAATTTTATGCTTTTTGGAACATCTACAGAAATATAAAGCACATGGGGTACTTTCAAATATCAGACCCTAAAGACTTCTTCAGTTATATACAATCAATGAGGTATTCCAAATCAGCAGGGACCTCAAAATATGCCTTTGATCTTGCTTTGGCTACAAGTGTTTTGTTGTTTAGGTGGTTGGTTTTGTGGGTTTTTTTTCCAAAATGCTCTTTGCTTCACAAAGGACATTGAAATCATCCATCCATTCACACATGCTGACTTGGTGTTACAGTAACACACAACATAGAAAGCCCAGAAGAATATTTATTTGTCCTATTGCTTACAGTAGGGTAGCACCCAGTCTCCAACTATGGTCCCACACCCTCTGTACAAAGCCCTACACACATATAATGCAACAAAAAAATGCTCAAACTACCTGAAATAGTGAGTATCAGGAGGGAAAACTGAAGTAGAAAGAAATTGTATTAGTCACTTAGAGTCACACGTTAGTAGTAAATAGGGGGATGGGGGATTGGGGGGGGGGGGCAAGGAATAACCAAATCTAAGGGATCAAAACACCCTTATCTTCAGCAGTATGGTGTTTGGCTTCTGACATATCACTGTATGAGCACTGAGCTATGCCTGCTTAGAGTAAGGTGGCTAATCAAGCCATTTCTTTTTCAGTACAATAGTTCTAGTTTTCCTCTCATGCTTCAAAAAATTCTGATAAACAACTGCGTGTTTATTTCAGACAGCCAAAGGGCCTTCATACTGGAAGGACCTAAAAAAGGTCATTCAAATAGATTGAGCATTCTTCTTCACAGCATTTAACACAGAAAGCTAAGATGGACGGAGAATATGCCAGTATGTATGATGTTTTAAAATCTGATTAATCACACAAGAGAGAATTTGAAATCGTAAGTGGCTGAAGGCCTGGAATATGCACACACATCTTTTTAAAAGGCTTTGAAGTTCTAGCAAAACCAAACTTGCTCCGCTTATTTAAATTTTCTTTTATATCTCCTACAACTGCTTTACAACAATTTAGAGAAAATTCTATCAGTACTGCTCTCATCTACTGTTTTATTGCAATATCACCTCTGTGGCACCTTGGCTGTTACTTTTCTCCTTGTTATTCTCTTAGGCTTGGCAAAATGTTTACACCATGATGTGGAACAGCAATACCCCTGTCTTCTCCCCTAGCTCTCCCTCTGATTTGCCTTTGTTGTGAGGTTTCCAAAGCATCACGACCTGGCAGACCTTCCATTCTCCAGTTCCCAGTCCTTTACGATCTGAGATCCTAGGAGAGGCTGAACACATCAGTGTTACCCATCAGTGTTGCACCTGACCCAGAGAGGTCTGATCCCTGATTTGTGACTTTAATTATTATTATCCTGGTTTCAGTTATAATTGAAAATAACAAAAATAAGGAAACCTTCCTCTTATCTATTGTTGTCACATTGAGTGTCACAGTCCAGAGGAGTAACTTTGCCTTCTTAAACCAAGACAATGTTTTTGTCATGTGCAGATCGTTCATTTTCATTACATGTAATTGATTAGTGATTTATTATTTAATTTTCCTAAACACTTTTATACTAACAACTAAGCATTCAGCCTTTAATGAGATGTTCATTTATCATATTACATAGCAAATACAATTTTGCTTACTACAAGTTACACATTCTGCTTGAAAGAAGCATTTTATCTGTTTATTTGACTTTGTTTCCTTGACATTTCTTGTTGATTTAACACTGGCAGCAACTGTAGAAACAATACTTTATTTGAACTTTAATACTGACTACATTTTTAATGCATTTATTTTGTAAACGTCATGTCTAACTTGTCACAAACTCTGAAGTATATTTAATATGAGGGAACCAACTGGGACCCAGGCTTCAACCTGACTGATGCATGCATGAGTGCACTGGCTTATACTTTATTTGTTTTGTGAGAACCCCTCTGGACTTTAACAGTCTTTCATTTTGTCTTTTGTAGAGGAATTAAAGCCTGCACACCAGGCAATGTTTTCTGCTTACAGCTAGCAAAATGGAATTGGCACACGGGACAAATCTCTTATGTGAAAAACTTGTCTATGCTTTTACCGTGACACCTGACATTTAATTTATATGTACAGGAGTATGTCTCATAGATTTGATAAAGCTCGTTGATCTCTGGCGTGACAATTTAGGACAGCTAATATGTTCTTTAACCTTAAAAGGAAGATGATTATTCCAGTACGTTTATTCATTTCTACTTTGTCTCACATAAGCACTTGTCTCTCTTCCCTGATCCAGTAGGTGCATTATTTACATGCTAGCAATCAAAATAAATCCTGAAAACTGCATCTGTGTTCCACCTGCTATACCCAACACAGACAGCTCCATACTAGGAAAGGGTGCTTTGCATCCTGCTTTTAAAACTATTGATTCCATATGGAAACCACTTTTCTATAAACTATTACTTACAGCATTCGATGGCTCTATTTACCATGAATGCTCCAACTTTTCACTTTGTAAACGAAGCTAGATGAGATGGAAATGGTGACAGGCAACCATGCCACACTGACAGGAGACAGGAAGTGTTCAAAGGCTAAGAGAATGAAGACCTAAAAATAGCCATGCCTCCAAGCCGTGCTTTGAAATATCAATACACAGTTTGTTAGCAAGCATCCAAAGTTACTTTATATAAGACACTTCTGAAGCATAAAGCGGACTGTAGTATCTGTCCTGTTTAGAATAAAAATTCTTACCCTTAGTCATGGTTCAAATGCTGTTTATTTATGTGTTAATATTTATATATATTTGAGACTCAGTCATGTTGATAAACTAATTTAAAATTTCCATCCAAACGCTCTTGATCAAGTAAGCTGAAATCCCAGTTTCTAAGCAGCTCAGCAAAAGAGATGACTGGTAGCATATAAAATACAATTTAGTCTGAATGTCAACTGCAGAGAAAATTACTATAATACACCACTAACATTATAGCTTCATGCAATAGTACAGCAGGATTTCCAAATGACAGGTTTTAGTTTTCATCCAGCATTTTTCCTGTTCTGAATACTCACAGTTAAAATCATTCATAGAAACCATTTCAAAAAAACTCAATTCAACAATATTTTCAAACTGAAACTTTACAGTTTTCTTGGTTTTAATCCATGCAAATAAACCAATAGGGAAGTTACTAATTAGATTGTACTAACAATGACATCAAACACCTATGAAGTTCATGTTTTTACACAAGTAATCTGTTCACCTCATGTACACTGTGAAGAATATGTGGCTTGAATTTAAAGAAAATTTAATTTTTAAAGACATCTATTTTTTTTTCACCTCTCTACTCAGTTTTTTGCTGTACATGAAGTCCACAAAAACCCTCCCCTAAAAAAAATAAATTCTTAATATCTATAAGTCCATTACCTAAACAAAGAAATTTAAAGGATTTTAAAAAAATCTATTCCAGCCAGCTCAATTTTCACATATCCAACAAGGTGGAAAGGAACAAATGCCAGTGAATGCAATTACCCCTGTATTTCTTTAACCCTCTCATATTTAATTTCTCCTTCACAGGACCCAATAATTATATTACTTCAGTGACTACACAGTCAGTCACACAGAGCTAGCATGCGGGCCACAAATCTAAGCGTTTGCTAGAGATGCCTTGCAGGTAAAGCAGCTATTTACAAACTGCATCTCAAAAGCAATATAATGAGTCACCTAAATACAGGACTCTACTGATGGAAACCCAGTTTCTAAAAGAGAAACATAACTTTGTTTTGACCTCAAATTGTATTAGCGATAAACAAACTTAGCAGCACAGACTTCACAAAAGCATTGGAAAAAATTGAGCTTTAACATAATGAAATATTTAGGGCTGAGCTGATTACTTTTGCTCAGCGGTGTAATAGCCTAACAGTCCCACTTTCCTTTGTGAAATGAAATATGACTCAGTGTAAGTTGATTAGTAATAATTACAAGCCAGATATTCTTTTACCTCCTGAACAGCAGGAGACTTGTAATATCAATTGCAGATTTCCTGTGCTGTGATGATTCATACACAATATATGCAAGTTATCTGCCTGGCCAGTACAGATTCTACAATTTATTTTAAAATTCACATAGACAGATTGATTTCCAAATTTTAATAGGAATTTAAACCTACAGGATACCTGCTGAATTATGGATTCCAGTAGACCAAGCCAGAGACATCACAATAGAATTTCGTTCCTTAAATCTCAATTTAGCAATTTTCTTTCCTTCACTGCTCCCCACTCCCCTTTTTTTTTCTTATCCAATCACCATTTTAAGGGATAAACTTGTCCCTGAAGTTCAGTTATACTTCAAACATCAATTTATTCATGAGTTGATTTGAGGAAAAGACCAGGGAATTTATTATGACACACTGTTTGTTAGAGAGATAATGAAATCCAAAATTATGGTGTTTTAAGCACTGAGAGAGGTTGCCCAGAACTTGTGCAGTTTCCACATTTGGTGGTAGTCACAGCTTCACTAGACAAGACCTTGAGCAACCTGATCTAACTTGAAATTAGCCCTGTTTTGAGCAAGAAAGCTGCATGCTGAGGGCTTCATTTCTAGAATTATCTTCCAAATGACTTAAGACCTTAAGCCATATGTATCTTTCATGTAGGAATTTCATTACTCAGTCTTTTTTTTTTTCAGTAAATAATGACTATAGCTGTCCTATACAGTTTAAATAAAAGCCTAAATTCTTAGATCTCAGATCTAGATAAGAAAGAAAAACTTGAGAGTTATGAGAAAACCATTTCAGGCTTCAGTTAGGAATGGATTATTTCATATATCTACCATTTTCTTTTCTGGCTGCACCACAGTAAGGCTGTAGCATAAAACAAAATACAAGACTACATCTTTCCTCTGTGGAAACCTTGGATTT
This sequence comes from Actenoides lindsayi, assembly GCA_025331215.1. Classification (NCBI taxonomy): domain Eukaryota; kingdom Metazoa; phylum Chordata; class Aves; order Coraciiformes; family Alcedinidae; genus Actenoides; species Actenoides lindsayi. The sequence continues at coordinate 52,425 of WTSP01023966.1, forward strand.
TTCCTTCTATCACATGAAAGAAAAGCTTTGAAAAAGGACCTGAGAGCAGCCAATTACTAGTTATTGCTCATAACAACAAAATATTTCAAACAGTTCCACATTTCTGTGGGAGGGGAGAAACAAATCTACCATTTTTGTTAACTACGCCAGTCAGTGCAACCAAAATCTGTGTTTTAATGTTAAATAGCAGGTTTTATACTATCTTAGAGAGGCAAAAATATTACTTGTGGTTGTGAGTTATTCAGATTTTACTCTCTTATTTCTGTTAAAAATGAGTCAGCTAAGTACTTAGAGCTATGCTTCAACAACAAACACATTCATATACACAGATACACAACAGCACAGGATTATTATTTCCTATAGTAGTACTTCATCATTAGTTTGGGACACTGCTTTGTCAAAAAGAACTCATGCATACATCGAGAAAGTAGAGTAAGACTTCACTGGGTATTTCTGTGATTAGTGGGAACCATTTTACAGCTAACATATGTAAATATTAGCAGTGGTCATGTGGGATGAATTGAAGAGATTGTAGTTAATATATCTCCATGACAGGTATCATCATCTTCATGAAAACCAAACCTTTCACTGTAAGTATCTAGAAAGGATCAGCACTAATTTGAAAGTGATTTGTTTGGTTTTTTTTATTTCACAGACTTAAACACGTGGGTTGCAAAACCACATCTAGTTCACAGCTACATGTATGTGGGTAGTTCAGTGTCTGGCTTAGTGGTATCTGAGAGCTCTACAGGCAGCTTCAACAGAGAATCATCTTACCCTTCCACAGAAATGGTCCGCTGCAAGCTCACTGTGGGTGGACGTGTTGCAGTGCTGTGCTGGGAATGACTGTGTGAGCAAGGAAGAAGAAAGAAAAGCGTTTGTTAAAGAAAGAGAAGTTTCTTTTGTTCTTATCGTCTCTAACAGTTAGCTAATGTTAAAACAGAAATAATCAGATTGTTTTTACACATATCTAAAGCATTTTGACTACAGTGATGATCCTCTCTTCAAAAAAGGGCTCAACCCTACTATCTCTTGTTTAAAAACAGGTTTCATTCCTCATTAAATGCAGACAATGAAGATAATAACTCCCCCTTATCTTTCTTACTATTTTTAACAATTATACATACTCACACAGTTAGTTCAGTGACTTAAAATAACTGAGATGCTAATTGTTCTGCAAATATACTAACCATAAACAACAAAGTTAATTTCAGTGCAGAAGGTAAAACAGTAAATGATAATTTTATCATTCTCATAATTCTCAGTGTTTCTCAGGAAGAACGCTCAGTAAAAGAGGATGTGCACTGCTTATAATTGCACCATAATGTAAGTTTGAATTTTACAACCAACGTTCACTGTTTCTATCAGATTTAAAGTAGCGGGAATTTTTTTCACATGAATCTTAATTGATCTAAGACACAACATTTAGAAAAAAGCATTATATTTTCTCATCAAAACACAGATTCTGAAAGAAAAACCTTTTTGACTGAAAATCCTGAGGTCTAACTTTGTGTTGTCATGATTCAGTAACCTCAAGAATACTTCTTATGTTACATAAACACAATAAATTACACAGTATACGTTAATTTTAGTATTGTACTACTGTTTTATAGTATTGTATCATTACTATTCATGTAAATATAAAAGAGTAACAACACAGCATCAGTCAGAGGCAGTTCTGTGATAATAAATTGCATTCCTTATCCAAAACAATGTGTTTAAAAAAAATAATAAAAAAGCAGAAGCATCTGGGTGTCTCTTCTGATTAGTTTAGATGGCTACACCACATAGCAAGGTCCAGTATTAATAATGCAAAGTACACATTAAAAATAAATCCTTATCTCCATTTTGTATCACTGATTCTGCTAATTGCAGACTTTGTCTTGCTTTCAAGCTTTGTATACAACTCAAGCTGTTTGTTCCGAAGCAGCACACCTTATTTTCATTAAAAGCTAAGACACGAGTGAGTAACACATTTATTTTACGTGCATTTTATCCTGTAACATATCCAATAGTGTCTGTCTGACAGAAGAAGAGTCATTTTTTGTGTAGCACATAGAGTTGTCACACGCTGTATCATGTCACAGGACAAAAACCAAAACCTGTTATGTGCTGGTATTTCCTGTAGCAACCACTGTGCTCTACTTGCCTGTTAGTAAACTGCTGTACCTATCCTTACTCTGAGTATTTCATAATGTTTGTGGGAAAGCATAGCCCCCTTATAAGAACTACAGCGTTCTACATCAGCCTCTGGCATCATGGTGTGAACAGGGTAGTTGAGGTGGACAAACATTGCAGAATAATATTTTATGAATGTTGGTTAAAATTTCACATTAAGCTTGCATCTTGCAAATGACTTAGGATGTGAATTCTTAAACTACCCTTTTTTTAGTATTTATGCATTTTTAAAAAACTAAAATTTGGGTTTTGGCTTGTCTTCTGTTCCTCTCCCTCTACAGAGCTGGAAGGGAACATACATGCTTACATCCCTTTACTGGCTTCCCACACAAAATTAATAAGGAAAGGAACAGCCTGTCCCTTGAATTTCCCCCCTGTATACATGAGACAGAAGTGTCACAACAGAGCCATAACTCCTCCACCTTTCCTCTATGCAGCTCTCAGGAACTTTATTCCCTGAAGTTGCATCAAGAGATACAAAAATACGGCTGATACAAGGAACAAGAACCCAGCAGAGAGGAGGGATGATGATGTACGTCATGGCCCTCAAAGTCACACTGTGTATCAAGGTCTGTTTCAAAGGGAAAGATGGCAAAGCCGTGCCTGAGTTATACTGCCAATGCCAAACTCACAATGGAGACATTAAACAAGCAGCTCATGTTCTTGCAACAGATGCTACATATTTTGTGGGGAAAAATTCTATTAACAAGGCACGCAAGGTAGCAACTGAAGTTTTCATGAAGGAATTGGGTTTATTCCACAAATGTTGTGCACTGATCTGTTTTTCCAAGGAATGTTGTCATAGGAAAGGGAAGCTGAGGAATGACAACTGATGTTGCATTTTGCATCAAAACATTTAAGCTACCTCTCCCTGTTTCAAGATCTCCTCCTTACTAGACCCATGGTATACTATTGTGACCAGAGGCACAATATCTACATCCCAGCACAACTAGAGCAACTGGCTTGAATTCCGGAAGCTTGGTTTCTTTACCCAAAGTTTTCAGCATTGCCCTATTTTTACCGTACCAAACTTATTTATGTAACTGGTCAGCTTCAAAATGAGCAAAATTATGAGATCATTAAAGGTAGGACTAGCCGCTAAGTACTAAAACTGAGTATTTTCCCATCTATCTATGGAATTAGTAATTGAAGACCATCACAAAATCATACTGAAGAGTGAGCACTTGGGATGTGGCTATGTTTGGATGTTTCAATTAAAAAATCGGGCTACATTCACCGAAGTAATTTACAGAACGGTGAATTATTGCTCCTGCACTGGAAGACTCAAAATGAGGAAGGGGACCAGTATGATCACTGTAATAGACTATTAGTCCCCACAGCGATGCTGCATTTTACTAATGAATTAAACTACTTTTGAGGACTGATACTTAACTTGGCTACTTAGTGCAAAACCTGAAGGTTATAACCTGTCTTTTAGATCACGTCGTTTCTAAACATTTTATATAATGGATGAATTAAGACCAAGGATTTGTCACCATACTATTCATAATGTCCTTTACAGAATTAGCAAAAACTCTTCGTCTTTATAAAAGATCTCTATTTGACATCACAGACTTTTCTTTAACATGGAACAAATTACCTTTCTGAACATAGACCTACCTCGATCTAAAGCTGGTATTGGTTGCACTCTCCTAAATTTATTATTCTCTTTCATTCTTCACATATCTTAAAAAAATTAGACATATTTTTATAAATGCAAATTATTATTGTTAAAACATATGATTCCTATTTAGAAAGGTTGGTGAAAATGCTATTTATGAACTTTCTAAGTAGAATCATTGTTAAAAATAAAAAATTGAAATGAGAGCAAACTGCACTGCTAGCAATAATTAGGTGCACCATGCTCCTTGATTTTCGGTATCAAGTCTAAACCACTTCCAAAATCCTACTTTGCCAAAAGAGGAAATTCATCCCTTTCAGAAAATCAGATGTGTAAAATCTCAGCAGAATAAAAAGGTAACCAGAACTCACTAATCACTTTCCTCAAGCACTTGAAAATTTTTGCTGTACCACCACATCTGCTTGACAGTTACCCTCACACAGTATTGTTATGGCTGGGGCAAGAAGCAGCAAATTAACAAAAGAATTATCCAGACAGGCTGGAAAATGAGGAATAATTAGAGGGAGGAGCAGATTCTTGGTGAAAAAAAAAAAAAGAGCAGCACATTTCAATGATGGAGTGGAAAAAAAAAAAAAAGACTAGGATGGTAATAGTACTTTCTATTATATCAGATGTTCTATTAAGTAGTGTAATCCTATAACAAGTATGAATTAAAGCAGTGATTTCAATTCAGTATTCTCTCGAAATTACCAAACCACTCAAGCACTAGATGTCATCAGTATTCCTCACTGGAATGATTTACCTTATTATGCAAAGCTGTGCAAGGAACTTTATACCTCAGTCCTTCCAAGCAAGGGGCTCAGCTATTGGTAATATTCCACTCACCAGAAACCCTTTCCAATCCTAGATATTTGTGACATAGAGTTCAAATGGGTCCTCAGCTTGTTTCAAGAAAATAATTCATAATTGGTGATAGGAAAGCTCATCTCTACATGTGATGAAGTATCAGGGATCCATTTATTGTGTTTTAAACTTCTATAATGGAATTTGGCAACTAAAAATAAGTACAAAGCATTGTTAAGGGATCAGTGCATGACACTCAAATTAGAGTTCATACCAAAGCGTGCGTATTGCATTGAGATTGGAGGACAGAAGACTGTTACAATTAAAAATTTTTCCTGGTCTCTTTTGCTCATATAAAAACAATACACACAGTATTTACACACAGAGTACTAGAAAAATAATCAGCTTTCCTCTCCCAACCCATCAATGAAGAACAATCATTCTTTATTTGCTACAGACTTGATTTAGGAAACCTTTTGTTTTCATGTGTCTTTATTTTGACAAGTCCAAACTGACAACATAAAAGTAATTATTTGCTTCCTAAATCAATTGACCTGCACTATCATAAAAAGGTAGTGATGCAGCTAGTGACACAGGCTGGATAGAGACCTTCCTGAACCCTGGCTTTGGAGAAGCATTCTTGACATCCCAATTCTGAAATTGCCACACAGAAGAAAAGTATAGAAGCTGCCTTTGTCTATCAATATGTTCTGTGCAGAAAAAAAGAAAACAAAACAAACCCAAAACAAAACCAAAACAATAAACCAAAACCACTGGTTTTATGATATGTTCTCAGCATGTTATTTCCTATGTCAAGGATTGGAGGTAGCATTGCAGTTATTTATAAAGATTCTAAGCCTTTGTTTTGATAGATGTAAGAGTTTAAGAAGGCAACACACTTTAATTTCATTAATGTGGAGTTTTAATTCAGCTCAGTGAAGTGAAACCAGCTTTTCCTGATGCTGCTGACAGCTAAACTTCCAACTTAAATGAGTTTTTGCTCTCCTGTGGGATTAATTAGAAGACCAGAGAGTGCTTTTTTGGTATTAATTTTATCTCAGCTATGAACAGTTTGATAACATCCAGTACTGACAGTTACTGACCCATATTAGAAGTGTCAAACTAACCAGTCTCCCATCAGATGTAAATAGGAAACTTCAGAGAACAGGACATTCAACCCTGATACTTTCAGATCACCCTTAGGCAACAAAGCCAAACATGAGATGTAGCACTACTTTCATGCACAAGCACATGCAGTGAGGATTTTTGGAGTGACTTAGCCATCATAACTCATTTTTTAAAATGGTATCTGTGCATATATTCTACAAATAGTATTGCTAGACTAAATATCTACCCAGTAGAAAATAGAGAAGAAATAAAATGAAGGATTAGGCTGTCACTCTGCCTGCAAATATAAAGTAAAAGGACCACACTGTTCAGGTTCTCTGAAGTAACTTCGCTTGCACAAGTAAAGTCCCCATGGTTGCTGACTCCTCCCTCCCTTTTTCCTCCCTTTCTTCTTTCCCCCCTCTCATCCATCCTTCCCCCCTTCCTTCCTCTCTTGCATCCTTCCTTCCTCCCTTCCTTCATTCACCCCTTCCTCTCTCTGTCCCTTCCCCAAAGAGTATACACAAAGAGTGGTTAGCCACATTCTGCAGCTTAAAACATTTGAATTATTGCAGCCCTAAACTAGCATCATAGGACAAAAAAGAAGGATGCAAGGTGAAACTGTGACTCAGAGGAATGCTTCAGCTCCTGGAATAAAGCGAATTATCCACCTTCGTTAGCAGTGCACCTAAGTCAGCACCTATCTTCAAAGTGGTGAAACATCCACTGACTTCAAATCCGCTTCCTTACAGCTGAGGTGATTGCAGGAGATAATGATAAGCTTTAAAATACAAAAAGTGTGCTTATCTGAAAAGGAATTGTTATTTTAGTTTGAAATATAATACTTAAAACAGCTGGAGAAGTTTGGAATGATGTGGGGGAACTGAAAATAATTAAGAATTCTGTTTAAAGGAGTAGAGTGGAGAGGATATATTCTTGACAAAGTTTCACATATATTCTAATGTTCTCATGTAGGGTAAACACAGATATACACAATACTGTGAAGAACACAGTATTGAGCAACCTAGGCATAGCAAGTGAGAACCATAAGAAAAAAAATAATGTGACAAATTGATATAAAATTAAGTGGAACAAATTTTAGGAAACATGAGACCTGTTTTAACAATTCAGGCATAGTACCTTTGGGGTACTACAGTGCTCTTTTTGGAGGTTACTGGGTTCTAGATGTCACTGTTAGGTACTGATTTGTGTTACGCATTTTTTAAAATTTTGCTTAAATTCCTCCTTTTCATCTCATCCTTTTTCAGTTGTCCTATGTTCCCTGTTCATTTCTTCTTCTCGTAATTTGGACAGCCTTGGTTTTTAGAAGTGGGACACCTAAAATAATACTACAACTGAGAAGCTAGTGGGAAGACCTGAGATTTACTTTTTTTAAGAGTAAAACAGTATCTCAGAATGGTGTCCCACTTTAGGTATTAGTATTACTGTTTTTGTTAATATTACTATTACTGTAATGAATATGAGGAATGATAAAGCTCCACTTGGGAGCTGAAATACTCCCTGATGAAGATTGTTTGACAATTATTCCAGCTGAGGACTGAGGTTTACATGTCAAAATATTTGAAACAAGAGAAAAACATATGTAGGTATGTAGAAAAAAAAGGAGAATTGTAGAAGAAAGTAAATCTCACCTTCTGAGTTGCTTAAGCAATATCAGATGGAAATGACCCATGAACATAACAACTGACTTTGGCTCTAATTACAGTTGTGGAAAAGGATGTAGTGCTACTTTCCTGAATTTAAATAGGGAGAGTTTGTTTAGGAATGACAGAAAATTTCCTGATGCACTCTGCATGGCCTCCCAATTACCTGCATCTGTAGGCAGCCTGGTACCAGCACCTAATACAATGCTGAGTTTTCAGTTCCTCATGGAGAAAGCAGCTGTCACACTCCTCCCTACTCTTTTACATGATGTTTATGTAATTCAACATCACTGAGGGTTTTTTTGACATACTGCTACACTCAAATGCCGTACCTCATTTACTGCTTGCTAGCACTCCCAGTTCTCTTCTGGCATTAGTATTTTCCAAGCATTACTGTTCCTATGTATCACACAGGGTGTAAAAGACTTGGAAACAGTTTCATTTCTATGTGACAGATAAACAAGTATTCTATCTGGGTAAAAAGAAATCAGCTTCACCAAAGGAAAACATATGCTATAGTACATAAAAATGTCTTAATCTGTCAGGTCTTCTGTAATGTAATAGAAAGAAAGACGTACTTTAGAAAAAAAATTCAATTAAGGATGTCTGGAGACACTAAATAATCAGAAAATGCTGAAACAATTCAAAGGCAGAATGCTGAAGCTTGTGGCTTTATATAACTGGAAGGAGTCATTCAGCTTCTCACTCATCTATATGTATTAGGTTTGCATGGCAAGGTTTTACTAGTGGGGGGGCTTAAGGGGTGACTTCTGTGAGAAGCTGCTAGAAGCTTCTGCTATGTCTGGAAGACCCAATGCCAGCCATCTCCAAGAGGAGCAGGTGTATCTGCCCAAAAGAGGCTGGGATCTCATGGAAAGCCCCCACTGAAGCAGACTCCTGGCAGAACCTGTGGATCCATGGAGAGAGAGGAGCCCATCCTAGAGCAGGTTTACTGGAATACTTGTGACCCTGTGGGGGACTGATGATGAAGCAGTCTGTTCGTGGAGGACTACACCCCACAAGAGGGAACCACGCTGGAGCAGTTCGTGAAGAACTGTAGCCTGTGGGAAGGACTCATGTAGTAGAAGTTCTTGGAGGACTGTCTCCTGTGGGAGGGACCCCACGCTGGAGCAGGGGAAGAGTGTGAGGAATCCTCCCTCTGAGGAGGAATGAGTGGCAGAGACAACACGTGACAGAGAAAAGAGAGAACTGACTGCAACCCCCATTCCCTCTTCCCCTGTGCCTCTGGCAGGGAGGAGGTAGAGAAAATCAGGATTAAAGTTTAGTCGAGGAAGAAGGGAGGGGTGAGGGTGTTTTTTAGATTTGGGGTTATATCTTATTACCCCACTCTGACTAGATTGGCAATAAATTACATTAATTTCCTCAAGTTGATCTTGTTTTGCCCATGACAGTAATCGGTGACTGATCTCCCTGTCCTTATCTCAACCCATGAGCCTTTCATTACATTTTCTCTACCCTGTCTAGATGAGGAGGTGAGTGATAAGAGAGGCTTTGATGGGCACCTGGTGTCCAGCCAGGGTCAACACACCACAGTCCTTATCTGCCACCCTTGATTTCAAATACTTATTAAAAATAGAAGGCAATAATATGTATATACACATATGTACAGCTTTTCTCTGGGTATTGATGCAAGTCATAAGATAGGAAACATATGTTTTCAAGCAGAAACTTCTGGGACTTTCAGCAACTCTGCTGGCACACAGCTGGTGTAGCTGCATTTACCCCCAGCTCTACGAGATGTAGATGGTGGCCTAGGGCCACCATGGCTGAGCACTTGTTGAGCTGGGTGCACAGGGAGTAAGTACCACAACTCCCATCATTAGCCATTCCTTGGCAATTGCAATACACAGCACTCACCACTGTCCCATAACAGCATTTTTGATCTTTTTCTAGAGCCATGCTTTGCTTCCATAATGACAGTATTGCACATGAAGATTATTAGTTTTCTGTGAAAGTAACAACACAAGAACCTGCACTGAAATCTTTCTGAAGTTGATGGAAATGTCATTAGCAAGGACTTGAAAAATAAGTCCACTTTTAAGAAATTTTTAGTGGCAAAACTAAAACAGAAATTAAGGAATATCTCAGAAGTTTTAGGAAAACTCATGTAGGCACAATCAGGAGAATCATATAAGCTTTGCAGTCCAAAAATAATAAATTGCACATCAGACATGTATTTACCAGTTGCATTGTTGGGGGGGGGGGGGGAAAAAGAAGAAATGAGAAGGGATGTTTTCTAGTAAAGCGGTTGCTCCTTTTTTCTAAAGAAAAAACCCTCTAAAGTGTTATT
>WTSP01023966.1:69903-117983 GCA_025331215.1 Actenoides lindsayi
CTTGTCAAAATCTTTACCCCACACCTTGCCCCCTCCCCTCCCCCCCCCCCCCCACCCCCCCCCAGTTTCAGTATTTTCAAACTCCCAAGGATTTTGGTTCAGGTCCTAAGGTCCTCCATAGATAGTAATAGGAAAGACACTCTCTCTTGTGGAGATACTAATTAAAAAATCTAATAAATCTAGAATTGCTTTCATATGGTGTGCTGGTTTATTTAAATCACTTTTTTGGAAAATTTTGGATGCAAGTGTTGAGACAGTATAGTGATAGGTGAGATCTACAACCTTAGAGCTGCACCCTAGGACATGTCTGAACAGATCACAGTAATGAATCAATGTTCCTAAACATTTGTCTGCCTGTGTAGTAAGGCTTTGCTATTTCCTACATACACACACACTTTTAAAACATTGAACTTACATATGGAAAGATTACATTGCTAATGCAAATTCACCAAAGAAATAAATAATAGAGTTGGAAAAGAAACTGACTGCAAATAGGCACAACCCTAGTCCACCAGGATAACTTAAATTATCCTTCCAACTCCTAATGTATACTCTAAGGTGAAATCTATAAGAGAAATTTTAAAGATTTGAAATCATATTTAGATCTCACTGCAGGTTACATTATTAGAAACTAAGTCTACAAGGAAAAAAAAAAAAACCCAAACACCCAAGCAAAGCAGTTCTAAGAAATCACCAGATAATTTTGGTGGCCAAACACACAGCACCTCCAACTATCCAAGAAACGCAGAAATAGCTTTAAAATATTCTTTGTGAAGGGCTGAGCTACTATTTCTCACACCAAAGAGGGAAGTGATAAAATACAGACAAGTCAACTGGAGTGATATTGCTTTAATTAGGAATTAAAAGTGTGTTAGCAAAGAGCTCTACCAACTGTATACTCAGATTATTTTCTGTTTGAAAGGTGAAGAGATGGAAAATTCAATATCCAAACAGGAATACAGAGCAAAAGTGCCATGGTTTGCAAAGCAACCACATGTCAAACTATGGAATTTAAGCAGACATTCTTGCCTGTATATCTCTGGCCTGTATTTCTTTAGTAGTTGACATTTGATTTGCAAATGTAACCTAGGTACTTCCAAATCTTTACGTCATTGGAAATCAGCTGGACTTTGACTCATGATGTTATCTAAAAGCTCAACTTGCATTTTACAACAACCAATTTCCTCACTAGGCTAGTGAATCACTTAGTAATATTTTAAAGTGTTATTCAGTATCTTCTGTGTCTCTTAAATACTAGAAATATTTATAGCTATATTTACATGAAAATTAATTTAAATCAATAAGAAGGAAATGTAATGAGTACTGATGAATAAATATTTCTGCAGTAACATAAGAAATGTATAACCATTTGGTTACATTTTTCCTAATGACAGTTGTATGACCTTTTAAAAACAAAGGAATGGCAGAAGAATCTGATCCCACTTTGACTACTGAAATGAACTTTCCCTTTATTATGGGGAATAATTATTATCATAGACCCATAAAAGTACAGCTACATTCTGAAGGGGAGGGTGGAATCTGAAAAGGAAAAGAAATATATTTTGACATTTCAGAGCAGATACAGGAGCTGTACCCCACTGTGTCAGGAGTTTTATTTCATCTTAGTATTTTTGTGTTTCTGATTATTCCATTAATTCGTATTTTCTACTTTTTGGACAGAATTAGTCAAGTGCTATAAAATCAGCAACTACAGGAGATGACAACCCAGTTTAAACAGTTCATTCAGTTTTGCAACATCTTCCACCAGAGTGTCCCAAATAGGCTTGTACTGGCCTAGTATCACTGGCCTAGCACAGACTCAGCAGAGTGCTACCTCCTCACTTCTACATCACAAGCACATTTTTAGCAAAACTACAGAAATGGATATATTTGCCAAGTATCTACATATAGGGCTTATGTCTACAATAATAAATGGTGATAATTACATACAAAATAATCTGGGGGCCTGAGTCAGCACCGCATGACCCCAGTGGGATAACTGTAGTGTAAAACAAGACTCACTGAGGGAAGGTTCATTATTACTGTTGTAATTCCCTCGTATTTCTATGACAAATTACACTGCAATAATTAGAGGTCCCACCTGCTTTCCATGATGCCTCTTATCATTTCACTTGGTACTAATGATCACTTTCTTTTTTAATGCAGCGCAGAAAAATTGTGCACATCTGCACCTGTTGGAAATATCTTTTAAATCCAAGGGCTGCTGGTGGTATCTGTGGATGTGTCACGTGTTTCACAACTGGACAAAACTGAAGAAAAGTCTTAATTTGCCAAGGCCATACAAGCTGTCAGTTCCCAGCTCTCAGAGCTAACCAGTAAGGTTTCCTGCTCTTTCATGTGCAGCTACAACCCTGGAAGTTATTATTCCCCCAACAGGTACAGAATAGGTAGCCATAGGGTGGCTTTATTTACCCTGTCTCCACAGCAATATTTCATTTCTAAGCTCAAAGAAATCTCTCAGGGTAAAAAGAGTAATTTATTCTCCAGGTTAAATCTATTCCTGGTTCTTCTGATGAGCTCAGAGTCTTGCAATTACCGTGACAGATGGAGAGATGATTTTTATGATGTGGAAACTTGTGCGCAGGAATGAAACTGAAATCTCCAAACCCATTTCTCATATTGCCCTTTAAACAGTTGCCAGGTAATAATTGTCATTAACTTTCATCACCGTGGACAAGATTTGAATGAGTGAATGGCTCCATTAACTTGTTACTGTAGCACTCATATGCAGAGTGACACTTTCTGTCAAATTTTTTGTCATTTATTCTGAATACACTTGAACCAGATAAAGAACCAGTATTAGAAATGTGGGTTTAAATTTCTCCCAACATTGGGAAGCATTTGAACACTGTGTTTGGAATTCTAGTGCCCTATCATTTTGGAAGAACTGTTTCAAGCAGACTTTTAGAGGCCAGAACAAGGTATTTGAGAAGTTGCTTACATACATTGAAAATAAACAATAACATGTCTCACAGAAATGACCATTTCGAACAACAAAGTTATTGTGTGTACTGAGTTATGAACTGACTGGACTTTCCTGAGATAATCTGAAGCACCTCACCTGCCTTTTATCCAGCCAGTAACTGCTGTAGCCAACATTTTATGGTGCTTGGTATCTTCTGATATTAGGCAAAACATCAGTTTTGAGGGTCATGGTCCACCATGCCCACCCTGTACTGGATGACCAATTGCCCTGGACAGATTCCTCAGGCAGGAATCAGTTAAAAATGGCCTAGCCACTTTCTAGTCTCCTGGTTCCAGACTTCACCATTAATCCAAAAAAAGAAGTAGGAACTGGCCCTTGGTACTTTGGGAGAGTGAGGAAGTCACAGGAGACTGAATTTCAGAGCTTGCTTATAGGCATGGAAAAGAAGATGACATCTTTCATTTGTTCCCAAATGTCTCTCTGTAGTTCTGTTCGTAATTGTAACAGCAGGAAAATTTTAATACTAGTGATTTACAAATGTTTTCTGAGAACTGATATTTTTTTTCTTCTCTAAAGACATAGTAAATATTGCTACTTAACTAAATTGAGTTAATATTTCTGCCCATTTTATGAGCTAAGAATTACAGTTTAATTTCCACGGATGCAGAATATGAACAAAAGAGGATCTGTAGCACAAGAAAGCACAGTATTCTAAAAAATATTAAAAAAAAAAAAAAAAGGAAACATTTTCCAAATGAAGGAACAGAACAAACACCTTAATTGTGCTCTTTTAAAAATTTTAATTTATTCTGGTTTATATCAGTTATCCTTCTCAATATAACTGAGTAAGAAGATCATTTTACTGATAGATAAAACAAAGCAAACAGAATTATGTGATTTGCTCAACTGAAGAGAATTAGTCAGCAGGACAACTGGAAATAAAGCCAAGCAGCATTAACCTGAAGCATCCCATCTTAACCTGAAAGGCTTCTGTAACTTTTTATAATTAAACACTTGAACTGCAGAGATTTTACGCCTTTATAGAGTAAGATTCTCCTGCAATCATCTCTCTGAGTTTTTAAAAAGTGCATCTTCCTAATAGCTTTAATTAATAGTGTCCAATATATAAGACTCCTCATTAAAAAAAGGAGAGAGCATGAGTCTGTAGGAATGTTTGTGCTCATTAGGGTCAGAGTTTAATCCACACAAAACAACATGAAAGGTGAGGCTGAAAGGCACCATCATTTTTCTTTCATTAACTATAATGGTTGCGTGACTGGGTCATTTACTTGAATAGAACACTTGAGTCAGGATTAAAAAGAAATTATAGGAAAAAGTTCCAGTTATGACTTTTTCATTTGTTAATTGAAAATGATAAGGAAAATCCACAATTAATTTGTATCATTTCCAAAAGATCCTAAGTAATGTAAAGGCCTCAGGAGTCCGATTCAGAAGCAGGGACAATCTACATTGAGACATTGCATTTGAGTCGCAGAAAGTTAACCAACACAGTTTATGCCGATTTTTTTATTTTTTTTTTTTTGGCCTTATAATATATGATTAAAAAATATTGCAGTTCTGGAGATGATTTCAGATGTGACACAACCCAGTCAAGTGTAATGTGTATGCAGGTTTATGCATCTAGCCTGCATCATGTCAACCACTGCAATATGCGTTCTTGTGTGTGAGTCAAGGTCTCCAACCTTATTTTTAGAAAGATCTAGGTGCCAGAGTTAAAGTAGTACTTGAATTGATAAAAAAGTTTAGGCAGTGAAGGCCGTAACACTTAGATACCTAAATCTCACTGAAATTAACAATAACAAGATGCTTCAATTCCCATCGAGTATGAACGTCAGTACAAGACTCGGTTTCACATTGTCATTGCTTTTTACTGCTTGTTTGATAGGTCCCTTTTTCAGGTTGCCAAGCACTTCAGAAAGCTCAAAATATGGCTAGATGTGTTTTGGGAGATATCATTCCCATATTAAACACATGGGATTGAAAAGGACGATGAGTACTCCTGTACAATGTGAATTTCAATAAAGACGACAAGAGCCTCCTTGGAAGGCAGCCACACACAAGTACAGTTATATGAATCATTTTGACAATAAAGGCTGCTCACAGCAGATTATTGTGAAGAAAAAGTCTGCACAGATATTAACAAATGACAAAGGAGTCTATAGCAGTGAGTACCAGAGAGGCCCACCATTCACACCTTTTTCAAGTGCAGTTACCTTAATTTCCTGCTACGATTAGTGAAAAGAGACCAGCACCTTCTCAGCACTCCTTTCACGGCCTATGGAGGGATCCCAGGGATTTCTAAAAATCGAGGTGACCACAACCAGTAGTGCTTAGTGTTGCAGATGTACACCGGTCTCACTGCAGAGACTACTGGAGTGTTGTGACCCTTGTGTGTCTACATGAAGGCTGTGGGAATTCAGCCACACATTGGACATAGCATCACACACCAATCATGCAGATCCTGGACATTACAGGTGCTGTATCCATATGTCCTGGATGCATTTCAGCACACTTTTATTTGTGTAGCTCTTTAGAGTTACACAATTCTGTTATTCTTCAATACCTGTGAAAAAGGTGTGCTGTTGTCTGCAAAAGACTCTGCTCTAGAGCCCTGTGCCAATATTATCTTCTCTCCCTAATCCCCATCAGTGAGAATGTAATTGTGGTCCCAGGAACTGATGTCATTAATCTAATTCATCAAATACTTCAAAATAATTTTAGAGTTATTAAATAGTAATACAAACTGCCATTAGTAATAGGATGCTATTGTCTCAGACAGAATTAGTTTTCAAAGAAGCTCTATGAGATCATTGTTAAATCTTTTTAGGAGACTAGGAAACAAAGCACAAAATAATACCTTGCCTAAGACTGCAGATCACAGTATCAGCTAGAATCAGGGCTGGCTTCAGGAAACTAATCTTAATTTAAAAAACAAGCTAAATACCTTCAATCCATGCACTCAAGCACTTTACGGAGGATCTGCAAGTTTAAAAAAGCTAGACTAAACATGAACAAAGTTCTCACTTATTTTTAATTTTTTGGGAGGGGTTACATTCCCAAGCTTTTCTCCCATGACCACAAAATCTTAAACCCTACCCTTAGTTCTTTCCCTTACATGTACTCAAAAATACTGATGCAATCACATGATCAAAAGCTTAAGAGAAAAGCAAATACATATGGGGAAAAAAAATAAAATTCAAAATCAGACAAACCAACAATATCAGGGCTGCAAAAACTATGCTGTCAACTACAGTGCCAGGAAGATTTCAGTGCAGACAGGGAAGTATGTTCTGAGCAAAACTGAAGCATTTTTTAAGAGTGTCTACGTAGTGGTGAATGTAATGTAGCTCTTAGTGCAAAGACTGACAACACAACATTTTGTATTCCATAAGGAAACAAAGACTTGTGTTTATAGAAGGAATGTTATATCTATGAGCTCTGATTCCCTTTCACTTCCAATAATATTCTAATTGTGCACATAATTTTCAATAATAACAGAGGCCAGAATATGAACACTTTGCAGCCATTCCCATGTGGTGGTCTCAAAGGAAATCTTACTACTCCAAAATTCTTTCTCTACCCCTGCCTTCAATGTGACAGATTTTCAGCTGTTGCACACTGATATAGCCCTGTCAATATGAATTCACCTGAACTGAAAATTCATCAGAAAACAAATTACTTTTTTCCTAAAATGGGAGTATATTGTTTTAGACCTCCAAATCTCTCACGAGCTAAGACAAGCCACCATAAAAGCATGGGTTATAAACTTGAATTTATTATAGACTAATAATGCTTTGGCCTATGAAATCTCTTTGCCTATTAAGTTAATGAGCCTTGACAAAACAATCACCAGAGGAGTAGCTGACAAATTATCTGGAGCAGCAATATGAAAGGCATTGGCTGGTTTACAAGCATTTCAATTGGGAGAACATGGTATCATGTTCCTCGTCCTCTGGAAGAGTTATCTGTCAAACCGAATTTCTTGCAGTTCAGCAGCAGATTCTCACCACTGGAGCACTGAGATACAACAATGACTGCAGTTAACAAAACAAGAAAATAATCTCTGTCCTTTCCTCCTCCCCAAACCTGAGGCTGACAAATTCTGATGAAAAACTCTTTCTAGGAAGCCTGCAGGAAGACATTTTTCATAATTAACTGGGGACCATGGAAGTGTATAATGTGGAGGAATAGGGATTTGAGGAATTCAGGTGAGTAAAGGGAGACCTTGCAAAATTCCTGGTCAATATTTGGAAGATTTTTTTTTTGTAGTACAAATTCCAATAGATATTGTGGTATCACAGCCGCAGATTTAAAACAAGGTATTTTTATGGATTAATTCTTCCAAATATCCAACACTATACAACCCTGAGATACGCTGTCTTTGTGAAATTTAGGGCTGTGCACAATGAACACTTTGGCAAAAATGGTCACTTGGATTAGAGATAAAATGAGATTAATACTTTTCTAAAATCTGTTCTCCAACTCTGAATACTGACTCGACTCAGAAATCAGACCATGGCATGTTTTGTAAAGCTGTCACTTTCCTCATCAAAGGCATCTGATGAAATATTATTTCAAATGCCTTCCTCAATGGTCAGCTATTCAGAGAGTCCTGTGGAAAAGATGACAGTATTTGAGAGCATTGAAAACTGTCATATTTTCCATCTGAATGTTATTTCACAGTCGGAAGGAAATATAAATTATAGCAATCAGTTGCCTCTACCACAGCATGTAGCAGAGCACAGTGCAGAGCAGTTAACCATGAGCTGTGTCTTTTCTCATCTTTTGTGTTCTTTTTTGCAGTTTTTGTTGGACTGTTGAAGTAAACGAACTGATTAAATATAAAGGGATTAGAACTTAATTTTACATCAAAATAGAATAAAATCACATTCTTAAAGAGAATTGCTAACTGACACTCAGTAGAACAAACCCAGCTTTTTAAGTCCTGATGACAGGCCACGTCATCAAATATCTGATGACCAAGTATTCAATCAATCACCCAATGAAGCAAAAGGATGTAGAGAATTATACCTTCAGGTGGCAAAATGGCCTAGTTCTATAAGCTCTCCAGGGTTCTACTAATTATTGGCATGTGAGTATCTGTTCTGCAGGCAGGAGCCTTAAGAGATTCACCCTTTTCCTCCGACGTCCATAGTCCTGACAGTCGTCTATAGAGATCAACCATGCAACAATGAATTGCAACTCTTTATATTTAGCAAGCCACAAACTAATCCTCAGTGCTTCCAACAAACAACTCCATGGCCCCAAAATCCCCTAGAAGCTTCTTGTTCAACTTTTCAGATCAAGTTGGTCCCTTCCTTTATAAAGGGACAACTTTAAAAGAGTCTTTTTATGATTTCTTTTGTTGTCTGGCTCTAAACACACAGAAGTATTGTGATGCTAACAGAGAAATTACTCATATGTACACTGTACATAAAGACTTGAATTCATTTTACCTCTTTTTGGCTAGTTATTCCCTTTAAGATAACATTTGCAGAGAAATTAAAATATTGTGGATAGATCTGTTAGTGCCTGGCACCCTTCTGGAGTTATTTATACCTTTATAAAACACTGCCCTAATCAATGATTTTCATCTGAACTTGCTCTGGCCTGAACAGCTTGACTAATCACTTTGCCTGGTGATTAAGCATCTTTTTACAAATTCTAGAAGCTACACAGTTTTCATTCTAATAAAGTAACAGCTTCTGCATGGTCATACCGCATCTGTTGCATTCTTCACTACTATTTGTCATACTGCTTTTTTAATTTAGCTTTCTATTTCATAGCACTGCAATGTTTTTCACAGCTGTTTTTCTAATCCCTGGGGTCTACTTCCTGTTATTGTATTTTACATTAATTTACAATTTTCCTTTCTACTTACACACTTCTGCTCTTCTCTTCCCATATCAACTCTTTTCTTTGAAAAGTGTTTTCTACAGAAAATTTCTATGATGAAAGCTCCAAATACAATTATTTTTCTTCTACTCTGGAACATAAAAGATTCTAGCTTTTTTCCTGACAGAGGAAGCATTCAACATCTACTTGAAAACTTGTGCCTAACTCTGTCTCCGAAGTCTTAATTGCAAATGGTGTACTACTACCGTAGTAGACTATAGAAAAATAGTTGGGTTATAGTAGAGTACAACTGGATAGTATGTTTTGCTTTACAAATACTTCTCAGGAGACAATCACTGACAATAGTTTATAGAAAAGTCTGCCATTACTTCAGTTATGGAAATGTTCATTATTTTAGGTTTTACTAACTGTCCTCTCAGAGTGCAGCTAGCTTAGGAAATGCTACATTTTAGATATATTCTCTACCATTACTTGGTGAGGGAGGTGATTATTTTTCACTCCATTTCTTTTGAATGGCTTAGGCAGCCACCCTATAAACCCAAAGACGCTCAGTGAACAAAGTATATACAACACAGAAATAAAATGACTGAATCTAACCAAATTATTACAGCTTTTGTGGAAGTCTTACTCACTTTCTGGACTCAGAGAAACAAACACTGAATTCAGTTGTAAAATGCGATACATATTATGTAACCTATTTTAGAGCACCATTCCAATGGATCAAAACATTGTCTGTGTCCATCACTGGATTTTGGATGACCAAAATTATATACCGAGGTAGCATATATCTTCCAGTGGTGCAGATGTGAAAGCATGGCTAAAAACAAGCACAAGCTGTAGAAAAAGAAGATTTATGGTGAAGATGCAAACTATGAGATAAATCCAGTGATGTTCATGCACTCTAATGAAGGAGGTGAGGAAGAAGCGCATGCAGTACCTGGTGATCTCAGAGTCAGGGAGCAGGCCTACGTGGTAGTGGGGATAGGGAGCTGTAAGAAGGAAGCTTTTGTCACACTCGACAGGGGAATAGTGCCTAGGAGAAGGTGGCTTATCACACAGTTTGTTCACAGTGCTGTAAACAGGTTCAGGAGGCCTGGTGATACAGAGACAAGAGTAAAAGATCAGGTGTGTATTAGTGGCTGAGAATACAGAGAGAACACAGCAATCATTTTAAAAGCATGCATAGCAAATCTGTCAAGACCTTTTCAGCAGGGCTTTTCTGACAAGTAAAGTGTGCTGTTAAAGAAAACATGAGAACTTGATAACACAGTATTACGGCACACAATCAACTGCCTATAAAGATATACACAATATAAATGGGCCATAAAACTGGCTTACAGGAAGTGTGGCACTGAAAGGGAATATCTTATCTCTGAAGTTCAGTGATGAATTTTCCCACATACTCTGTTTTCTTTTTTTTGTTTTCTTTTTTTTTTTAATCTAACAACATTACTTCTGCATAGCTTTCTGTGATCTTAATTTTGAGCACTGCATAGAAGAAAACAGGATATTTATTACCTGAAAAGAGATAATTTTTACCCATTAATTTAAGACAAAGATGAAGTACATATTAGTTGTTAATACAACAGAGCACTGCCCCAATGAGCTGGGGATCTGCAAGTAGAGATGTGGTCAAAGTGAACCATACCCTATAATAATATGGATGGTAACAATCTGTAAGCAATTCATCTCATTGGCAGGCAATTAATTTCATTTTAAGAGTTCGTTGCTCTCTTTTCAGCTTCAACCTTCCAAACCTGATTATGCAGACCACATCTCAAACAGTTAACCTTGTTGACAAGGCTACTGCAATTGCACTTGCAATGCTGCTCCAAATTATAGATATCATTTTGTGAAACTAGAAATGAAGAATAAGATCCTAAAACTGACATTGAGTGGTCATCAAGCATTTCTCTCCTGCTACGCAGAGGCCAGCTGCTTGGGAGAGGCAATACTTACCACAAACCTCCCAGGGAGCCACCTGGGGAGAGGGGAAAAGGGAGTGCAGTCTTTAGCACCAATCAGCCAGGGATCCACAGGAGACAAGAGCAAACAGTTTTCAAAAAAATGCACCACATAGTACATTTCCCATCATGCAACTTCTCCAGCTACTGCCTTGGCCCCAGCAGATACCTCTGAGCCTACTGGCAGAGTGAAACTTGACTCATAATTTCCTGAAGTTTCTGTATTAAAGAGTGCCAAGACTCAACCGTCTTCATATCCTCTCTTCTGCCAGAAGATCCAGGGTATGCCACTGTCTTTAATCACAGCAATACAGTATTAGCGAGATGAAAATCTTCTTTCAGAAGCCTTAAAATATCATGAGACCAAGCTGTAAATGAACTCTTTTTGTTCTTCTGGTTGCACTGTGCCTCACATGGGTGTGGTTTTTGCTGTGACTTTCACAGGTACCAGAATTTATTACGATCATGGATGCACTGGCAGATAGAGAGAACATACTTTCCTTTGTTGTTAGCTTCTGGTTTTATCCTTTGGGGGAAAAGGAGTAACTGCTATACCTGAAAATTGGTCTCACTAGGTGCTAATAACATCATTCACAGCAATCTGACATGATTTGAGAACTCACCGTGCCTGACTTTCCCAGGGAAAACTTTTAACAATTAAAAAAATGGCAATTTAAGATTACCAAATATCAAAATAGCAAAGCTGTCACCACTCATTTGGTTATAAAGCATTCTGTCAAGCATTTAGTAAATTATCTTTAAAAATGTTTAAGGTAGCAATTGTTTTTTATCAGCATTATTTCAAACTTGTTTCAGAGGATAGGATTTAATAATTTATTTACTACATAAATTGCTGCCTTCAATTCAAAAGAATCCAGAGAAAAAGAAACAGTGCTATTGTTTTACTTTAGACCAATACTGCTTTTTATTCTCTCAAAAATCACTTCTGCTTTTATGCAGTATATTAAAGAACAAGTACAAATATCAAATATAAATGATACCTACTATGAAAATTGAAGAAATACAGCCCAGTGCAGGAAGATGAACAATAACTGTAGATTTCTCCATGACTTAAACCACTAATCAGTCCATAAACAACTTGTTAGCTTCCTATATTCAAGTTACTTGTCTTCTCTGAGTGGTAGATGACATGAGATTGTCGCTATCCCTTGGATATGTTGTGAAAGCTCAAACTACACTGAGTCATCAATGAGTGACCATCCAACCTTGTGCTGAGACACAAATCATGCCACAGAGATGGACAGATATGAGGGATTGCTCTGTTAATTGACAGTTACAAACTGCTTCCAAAAGCAAAATGAAGATAAACTTTTAATATCTACCTAGATATCGAGACCCAATTAGTCCTTCAAATATAAATACAGAGCTCTAACAAAATGTCTTGTGAAGCCCAGAAAATTTTAAACCATTTAGTATTTTTCACTCCTTTCAGTCTTTCTGGATAGTAAGATTACAGAAAACTGGAACAAGTCACCGCTCTAATTAGTATAAAGTTCTTTACTCATTGGTATTATATAAGTGATACTGAGACCTAGCTAACAACATACTCTCTGTAACTGAGCTGAAGAGAGAGGTCTTAAGGTTAAGAAAAGGAATTCAAACTTATAATTTTGAAGTTTGGATTCCTTGCTTAGAATAAGATTTGGGGTATCAGCTAATTCAAGCTATGTGTGGATGAATTGCATAGCTGGGCCCTGTCTGCACATTTTATTGTCACAGAAAATCAAGAACTTGAAACATAAGCAGCATGTAACATCAAGGGTCCAGCATAAATCAGTATAAACTTATTTTCTCTCTCAATTTGATTCAGTAAATATAAATTAAATAGTGAAAAAATAATTGAAAGTTGGGATAAAAAATGGAAAGTAGGAGAATGTTTAAAACATACTGGGCAGATCACTGTCTTGGTCATACAAACTGTGTTTCATGTAGGTCAGTAATCCTTAAAAGTAATACGAGATACTTGCTGCAACAGACATACGTCTTCAAATATCCTCCTGACTCTTCACCTTCTCCATGGCAAACTACTACTCAGCTACAATAGTGCCTACCGACTTTGAAAGACAACAATCCCAAATAAAAAAATTAAACATAAAAAAAAATAATTATTAAGACCGTCCATCTGTATTAAATGATTCTTCTAATGCAGCACTTTCTCTTGTCCTTTATATTTCTCCTCACTGGAAGAAGAGTGTCTATCCAAGGGGATCAGACCACCTGGTAAAGCCTGTCTCACATGTCTTCTTCTACAGTGCTATGACAAAGAAAGGTTATCTTCTCTCAAAGCATGGGATGGGGAAAATGATAGAAATAGTTTCTATTGTGCCATTCGGAAATAATACAGTCAAGGTCACCTCAATATTTCTTGCAAAATTAACTAAGAGCCATACTGAGCATAAACATTGAGACTTTATGATGCATTAGTACTTCAAATTAAATTAAAAACATTGAGCAGGTGATTTAGCAGAAGCCAAATATATATTATTTAAGGACTGAGTCACTGTAGTTTATTTACAATTTCATCACTTTCATATACAGCAAGTACAGCTTCAGAGGTATTATTTAAAATAAATACTAAGTAATTTTTGCAATTTTTAACATGAGAAAGAACAAAGAAGCACATTATGGAATTTATTTCGTTCATTATCTTTTTTCTTTTTTCTTTTTTTTTAAAATACTTTTGCAAAAAATTCACTTAAAATGCCAAATGTGCAAATATTACAGTATACTTCTTGGAAAACTGCAGTATCTCCTTTAATGAGTAATTATCTAACATGAGTCAACTCTGAAAAATAACTAAATGCTGCTGTAACTCCTTATTTAGCAGATTTGCTTCCTCTCTGTCTTTAAAATGTTTATTTAGTGACAAACATACATTGCTGTTCTCTGTCTTTATCAGTGAGCTAAGAAACAAGCTCTGTTATAAATGAGAACAGCAGCTGCTAGGTCTAGATGGACAGCAGTAATTAGGTTAACTGAGAATCAGCCAATACCATAGTACAGGAAAGACAATAGAAAATGCAAGTAATAGCATAGCTTGGCTTGAGCATGCCTCAGATAATTCTAGGACAAGAAAGAGAATCAAGTCACTTGACGCCACAAGGTAAGCTTTTAAATGGTAGTATGAACAGCAGATAGTCATAAACTACTTTTCTAGCCAAAAAAAAATTTTGAAACTTGAATTGTTAGTCAGTATAGACATAACTACAATGAGTCACAATTTTCACAGAAAGGTGTAGTTAATTGGTGGAAAAGCTAACAGTAATAGTGAGAGGTAGAAGATTGATCTGACACTGGGTTTATATATTTATTTCATAACAGAGTGTGTAAAGAAAGCAAATCTTCCTATGTGTTTATAGTCCTTATAATTCCTGGTTTGGATCATTATTGTGTTATTGCTTCAGGCTGGCTTTATTGCACAACAGAAGTTATGAGAAAATGGCATTATTAAAACCATTCCTTCAGCATCATACAGGGTCCTTAATTTAATTTTAACTTTTTTTTTTAATTGCAGAATCCTCTTTGGTAGGGTTCAGTTGCCAACACGTAGCACATTAAATGTTAACAGGTTTCTCTGTGGGGTTTTTTTGTTTGGTTGGTTGTTTCTTTTGGTTTTATTTGTTTGTTTTGGTTTTTTTTTTTTTGGTTTGGTTTAATTTTAAAACCTTTTATGACATGGAAATAAAACAGCTAAGCTCTCACAGCATTTTGACCATGCAAGTCTATAGCCAGGAAACACTAAATTCAATTTGAGAGAAAATAGATCTCACAATGCTACATGTTCCAAACATTTTTTTTTATTTTTTTTTTTGGAGTAGCAATTGTTAATTGTACCCAAGTTTAGTAAAGACAACTACTACATTAGTATTGCTCATATAACCTTGTTGGAAAGTTTGCCAAGAACTGTCTTTAAAAGAGTATCACTAATATAACAAAAATCAATGGCAATTTAATACAAATAAACTCTTCCATTTCTAATAACCATTGGTTTGCATATATATATGTCTTTTGACTTTGGGTTTCTTGTTCATATATCCTTCTAGGAGAACCACATGTCATATTGATCTATAGGTTTATTTAGACTTGTAGGTTGATTTTATTTCATAGTTGTGTCCTGACAATTAAAATAAGAGCCAATCACTCATATGAGATGCTTCAACTAAATGAAAGACAGAGAAGGTGTGTGAAGAGCTGGAAGAAAATAACAGAAGTACACTACCTTAGCTCTTTCTAGAAATCCACCTACAGTCAATGATTTCTCAGCTTTTTCATTAACTGCTATTTTCATGAGCTGTAAAAGTTTTCCATAACTGTAAAACAAGTGCTAAAAATCGCAGCAATTTTTTAATCACAGAAGTGAAGAGTAAGGATTGCCCTGTTCCTCTTAACAATACTATTTAAACGTTTTAATTGTGTTTCCATATGAAATGGCCTACAAAAGAAGGCGTAAGTGTAATTTAGAACTTTTAATATTCTACACCTAATTCTATGTTCATTATTCTTAGCCAGTAGGAATTAGGAAATGAAATGACTGCTTAATTTGAAAAAAAAAAAAAAAAAATCAGTAATGATTTTCTGTTTCATTAATGGAAAATTCTGTTTCACATAGGAATGGTGAGACTATCAGATAAAAGGCCCTAATCCCTTTGAGGAAACAGGGACCGCAAAAAATAGCACTTCGCTGCTTGGCTGATGAAAATCAGCAAGTTGATCGCATAGACCAGAAACTAAACACAATAAAATCATGGTTACTGGGCTTATATACCACAAATTTGAGCACATATCCTCATATTTGAACATTTTTATATTCTTAGGTTTCACAACATACTGTGGCAATGATTCCCACAAAATAATCATGTGACATACCTAAAAATTCTACTTTGTGTACTGTAAGCCTGTTACTTGGTTGCACATTGATAAGATATGGAAACATTTTAAACGGACGCATTCTTTGTAAGCTCCCTGTATCTAAGTTGTAAGAAAGTGTTAATAGTAGTCGCATGTTGCCTTCTGTATGTTACAGGTACTTTTGCAGATCTCTGTTCTACCTGTCTCTGACATCTTTTTTTATATAGTGGAATCATTTGTTATTTAGCTCCACCTGGAAACCACACTGCACCCCTGATCATCTCTGTCACCCTCTCCTGGGGCTTTTTCTGCTGCCTTCTTAAGTACCTTTTTGATTGCTCTGAGTACTGATCTGACAGTGTCACAGAACTAACCGCAATCACCCCAAGGTGTCTTTAAGTGGTAACAGCTGCTTTAAGAGTCCATGCCCATGATGCATGTAGTATGTATTTAGGATTATATTTTTCCTCTGTGCACTATTAAATGTTATTTACCATTTCTGTGTGTATTACCACTGGCAATCCTATCATCTCATTTCAAAAATCTCCATACAAGCACTAAAGAAGATTCTGAAATTTGATTTTTTTTTTTTTTTTTAAAGCATTAGTAAGTAGCTTCCACTGACTGTATTAGAAATAGTCATATCCTACAACTTGGGGATCCCTGGCAGGCCTGTTTAAATATGTGAGGATTACTCAGGATGTAACAGATGATTTGGTGACTTGACAATAACTAATTTTTTACTTTGACATAATTTATTCTCCCAAGTCAAGTATTATTTAAAATAAACTTGGGGTAGCAAAGTCTTATGACAGGCAGACAATTATTGTGCATTTATAGAGTTTAAGAATTAGCTTAAGAGAAAGTTTGCATATTAAATACATGGACTACAAAAGAGTCGCTTTGCAGTTTAGTATTTCATGTTTCATTGAAGAGCATGAATAGTAACATAGAAAGAAGAAATACAACTGTGCTATTTTTTCCAAAAAGCTGTTGACAGGTGCTCTATCAGCAGATATTTTTAGATGATAGCATAACTAAATACTGTACCGTTGTATTTCACCAAGGGTCCACTTTAAGGTTATGCAGACAAACTTTTCTTTAATTTTCTTAACTGAATGTAACTGCAATGTGTAACTCGATTAGTGTTCTTTTAAGGTTTTGGTTTGTTTTTTTTAATAATTCTAAGAAAACTAAACCAAGAAAGAAATCCTGTTATGGGACACCATACCAAATTCACTATAATCATCAGTAGGGTCATCAGCATAAGAGTTAGAACACGAGAGCTCTATCTCCTGAGAGATGGGGAGTAACCAGAAGCAGTAGCAAGCTGTCATCCTTTAGATAGACAGGCAATGAACTATCATGACAGACTGACAGGGGGGAAACATGCACTCATCATCCAAACCCCAGAGACCTTGGGTTCCTCTCCATTTTTCTAGAGAAAGAAGGCCCTGAATGATTTTGCCAGCATCTTATAGGCAACTCTTGCTACCTATTCCGTATCTCTGGTCCTTGCCTCAACCTTCTCGCACAGCTATCGATTATCCCAAACCTCATGTATCAGTGTCTGAGGAAGCTGCTGGTTCAGCAGCCCCTGAAATTCATTGGTGCTCTTCTACAGTTTATTTTTCTCCACTGCTTCTTCATGCTTCTTCACCCATTTCTCACTTATGTTCTTCCTTGTCCTAAATTCCACTTCCAAATCCAAGTTCTCTTACCCAGTAAATAATAGTCTTCTGTCTTTGTGATTTCCATTCTCACACAACAAGTAACAAGTTGTCCCTCATTTTCACACTCAATCTCACCGTAATTTTTTGCTAAACACACACTCCCTATTCCTCCAGTCTCTTCAGTGTTAAATCTGACAGGACTGGGCACTATGAGCACAGAACAGAATCATTCCTAATTATGCTTCTGTGTCAGAAAGGGCTGGAAGAAATAAGTAGAGAGAAAAAATAAGCCTTGGCCATACAATGCTGTGCTCAGTCATGCTGGCTTTTTACAATAATTTAGTCAGTATTACAAAATTGTGAGAAGCTTTGATATATCACAGTGTGATTAAGGAATCTTAAAGAGTTCCACTGCAAAAAAAATCTTAAATACATTTTGGAGGCTAAATGAAGTGCAGCTTTTCCAAATACTTATATTGGTTGGCGTTTAAATTGATTATCACAAATGCAGTAGAAATACTATGTGGATTCAGTTTCATCAGCTCCTATGTTTAACACCCTGAAGCTATGTATGGAATATTACAGTATTTAAAATATATAATATCATCACAATTTTTAACATAGAATAGAACATGAACAAACCATGTAATTCTCCCTCTATCCCTTAAGTCATCAAGATGCTATGGTTAAAACTAAATGCAATTTAATTTGACAATAATAGTAATTAATTAATATTACTTTAAAAGTAATAGATATAATTTACACAAAATTTTAAAGCAAAACAAACATGAAACCTTTGATATCCCTAGATAAATTAATATAGTCTCAGCCAAAAGCTGAACACGAAAATACTAACTTCAACAATTAATCTCCCAAAGTTACAAGTGATTTAACAGGAAGAATTAATAAAGTAATTATCAGTCTCCCCATACTACTACATGCACTTTATTCTCTTTATATAGGTGACATGCTGAGTTTGGTTTAGGCATGGTGATACGATTGTGGAGAGCTCACAGTTACGTCACATTCATATAACTGCAGCAGTGTACTTCTACATATATTTTACTGATCACTCATCAGCAACAGCAGGTCAAAACCATGGTGTAAAATTCACCATTTGAAAGTACTGCCTACAGTACTTGAAGATCTTTTTCATACGGGAAACATGAGTTTCAATTCTGTTCTCATACAAAACCCAACAGGAAATGCAGCTACCTTCAGCAAATATGCTCTTTTAAAACATGCAAAATGTTTTGTCAATGGATGATCTAAGTCAACTCACTAGAGATTCCAAAGGAACATTTTTCAGGACTTTTTACTAAAAATTGCATTTCTTTTTTCCTACTGTTGTGCTTCATGAAGTCATTGTCAGGAACTGTTATTGATAGTTCTATAACTCACTTACCATAATATTATTTGTAATAGATTAATAATAAAATACTAAAAAGTCAGTTCCGTGTATCAATACAATTTTAAAGGTATTTCCGTAAAATATACTCAATTCAACTAGCAAGTTTATATAAGTAAGCAAAAAACCAGTTCAGAAATGCTACTTTCAATATGGGAAAAAAATCCCCCAACTTAATGGCTCTTGCTTTTTTCCCTTCCAATGCCCAGCACTTCCTTCTCACACAGAAAATGTTATTTTGCAAAAATGCATGTAAAAACAAACAAACAAATCTAACAAGCTTTTCACAACAAAACAGGTAAGTCGTCTTTTTCATCCATGAATCTTTAATATCTACACAGAGTTAAATGTTGAAGTGAATTTTTTATCAGCTGAAGCACAGAAGTTTGATGGTACCCTTTTTCTGAAGTTAAAAAGCAATTTAAAACTCAAGATATCAGTTCTTTATTTTTATGGATCTTCAATGATTTTTAGGCTATAATTCCAGTATTTCTGGAAATAAGAAGGCAGACATCTGCTAAAGAGTAAATTGTAACTTCTTTCTCAGCTGTATTAGTAACAAATGTTCCACAAAAAGACTAAACCAAAATATAACGTGGGGTTTTTATTCCCCTACTATCATAGAAAATTTGGTTGGAATCCATCTTTGTAGGTCAGATCATCCAATCTCATGTTTGAAGCACAATTATTATCAACAATAGATGAGATCAGTGATGATTTAAAATAGCCAAATCTTAAAAATTTCATAGGGTGATTATTTCAAAACCCTTCTAAGAAACCTGATCCAACACTACTCCACCCACCTGGAGTCATTTTTTCTTCTAAAATTGAAATCAGAAAATCCAAAGTCAACACATAGCCATTGGGCCTCTACTGAGAAGAGTTTGGTTTCATCATCTTTGCTACTAAGTACTTACAGGGTGCTCTTAGATTGCTCCTTAATCTCTTCACAATATTACACAAGCCACAGTTCC
The DNA here is from genome assembly GCA_025331215.1 of Actenoides lindsayi. Classification (NCBI taxonomy): domain Eukaryota; kingdom Metazoa; phylum Chordata; class Aves; order Coraciiformes; family Alcedinidae; genus Actenoides; species Actenoides lindsayi. The sequence goes on from WTSP01023966.1 coordinate 89,616, forward strand.
CTCAACATCACTCTAACCTCCATGTGATTTAGGACTTTGAGAATCTCTTAAGACCCACCTCCACATGCCTCTTGAAGCATGGGCATTTGTCACAGCCTTCTAGAAAATAACTTAGCCTTTTCTGCTAGTCATACTTCTCCTAATATAGCCCACTATGCTGATTACCTGACTGGTAATTAGAGTGCACTTCTGGGTCCATGTTCATCCTGGCACCTGCTGTAACCTCCACGTCATTTTCAACGAAGGTGAAATTCAGATGTTTGTTTCATGGCCTGTACAAGTGTGTACAGCTGTTCCACCTGAGGAGCAAACTTCTTCTTACTGAAATTCATGAGGTTTCTCCTGGCCCAGTCCTCAAGCATATCAAGATCTCTCTGGAATATAATTCTGCCATTTGTCATGTTAACCACTCCCCCTTGATTTATTATCCTCTGCAAATTTGCTGAGGAGGCACTCTGTGTCATGATCTAGGTCACTGATGAAGATATTCACTGACGCCCATGGTATCCTGAACTACTCTGCTTGTCACTGACCAACTGACAGATGTCAAGCATTAATCAGTTACCCTTTGAGCCTACTGGCTCAGTCAGTTCCCAACCCAGTCTCTTTTAGTCCACTCTTCCTCAGCTTTCAAACAAGAGGGCTGTAGGAGACTGAGTCAAAAGCCTTACCAAAGCCTGCTGTTGCATGCAAATAAACATAGCCATGCCAGGTGGGGAATGAGCAAGGTGACAGCATATAATCCAGGAGATACCCAAAAGGCAATCCAGAAGGTTTCCAAACCTTTATAAATTATATCTTCTTCCCAGCTATGGATTAGCTGTACTTGTTTATCCAACACTTCCTCGTGTTTGAGTGAGAGGATGCTGGAGGAATTTTAAAGGGTGCTCCCCATGTTACAGCTTCTCCTGCCCAGCGAGAAGGTGTGAGAAATACCTTTGCAGCCACTCCCCAGGGCAACCAGTGGAAAAGAGGAATCACCATGTGCCCCACAGCAGATCCCAAATGCACATCTGTGGTTGTTATGGCATGGGTCAGATATACCTTGGGAGCCAGCTATGTTTTCAGCCATCAGAGAGGCATTCCTGCTCAGGGCACATGTGTTGTGGCACCGGTTTGTATAGGGCATCCATTGTTCTCCCCTCCTCCACACAGCTAGTCAGTTCATCAGGAAAGGCAAGCAGGCTGGACAAACACACAATTTTCTTTTGGCAAATCTATGCTGACTATTTCAATGTCTCTGTGACAGCATCCCAAGAGATTTCGCTTAGCAATTCTCCAAAAAGGCTGAAGTCTGCTCTTCTGAAGTCTACAGTCATAACTTTTTAACTATCTTCCAGAGTTCCTTTGAATCATGAACTGAACCAACTTGGTCATTCTGATCTCAGCTGTTATTTATCACCACCTTTGCCATGAGTTCTTCCCTTTCACAATCATCAGGTCAAGCAGAGAAATATTCCTGTTTCTCCCCTCTAGCAGCATTAGGAAACTGTCAGCTACACAATCAAGGAATCTCCTGCATTGCCTGCACAACTCTTTAATCATACTAGAAACCAAAAGAAATAAGGACTTACAGAATGATGACTACTGATGTAGTTACTTGGCATATAGCTTTTATCCACTTTTGATCCCACATTCTTCTAACCTGAAGTTGTGTTATTTTATTTAAATTTTAAAGGTGACAATCTTTATAAAATATACAGGAAGGCAAAGCTTCCATTAAGAGTGAATTTAAAATTAATCCAATAAAACAAAAAGTAAATTATGCCTATCACTGACAACAATTAGGACCAATAATACACATAACTTATAAAAGCTCAATAATTAAAAGAAAACATTCAGCATCATTAAAACTTGTGAGTGAAGATGATTTTTTACTGTTTTATCCCTTGTGCTCAAATTAAGTTACTTTTTCCCCATAATTTTATTAAGTAGAAGTTGTACTGAAATCTTTTCAGACACAGATTCAGTGTTAGACAAAAAAAAAAAAAAATACAAGTTTTTTCTTAACAAAAGCACTTACTTTTGTTATGCAAAATATAAGGATTTAGGAGAAAACCCTTAGAATTGGAACAAAAAAAAAAAAAAGAAAAAAGAAAAACAACAACAAAAAAAAGACATGAAAGAGAAAGTGAACCAATTGATCTGAATGTTCAACCATTTATGCTTTACTGATACATTCATTATAGCAAGTAAATTAAGAAAACCCTTGTCATCAGCTTCACTCAAATCATGACCACAAAGAATTATGAAATTGCAAAAATCTCTTGAGGAGGAAAAGTTACTGGTCCAAGTAATTTTAGCTGGCACAAATGAAAATTGGCCAGAAGTGTTTCCATATTATGACTGCATGGGTAATAAATTTCCTTATGTGATCACCATGTAAATTAGCCCTGAAAACCTATTATAGCAAGAACCAGGTAGGTTTTAATGGATAGCACTGCAGTAGTTGCCAATCATCCTAATTATAAAAAATTATGTGAGGAAAACTAATTATAAATGCTGCAATCAGAGGATCTATAGGTTTCACTAAAGTTATCAATATGATAATTAACTAACTTCCCAAAAGATTTGAAGCTTTTCTAAACTGGTCAGCAACAAAGACTTTCCACTTACCTTCTTTAATGTCAGACTCATCAGCAAATCCTATGACATTGCACAGAAAGAGTCCATTCACTATTCTCAGCTTATAGCTGTGTAAGATGACTGTGAGAATTAAGTGTGGCATTTTCAATAGCTGCACTTGAATCAATAAGCAATAATTAGCTATGTGGACATTTGAAAAAAGGCTCAGCATGGTTCAAGGGTTAAATGGTCTGGTTTTGAAGGTCAGAGTTTCTTTGTCATTGTGATCAGAGGAGAAACCTGGTCTCTGGCTCTTGTTTACGTGTCTCAGTGCTGTATGATGTATGTCTAGGAAGGAAATGCAATGTCAAGAAGTGCCATTTTTCTTATGACTATATTCATTTTATCTTTGTGCTTTTGTATTCTGGGTATTAGTCTAGCACATAAACTATTATCACTAATGTAATTAAGCCTCCATCTTTTCAATAGGTCAAAGTAAGTACTTTTTTAGAATTATGATATTTTCATCTGATTTGCTCTGTTGCATTCTGAGTCTGCTCCTATTACTTGACACCTTTATTTCTGCTAGTGCTGCAAGACTTCTACAGAAGGTCATGCTTGTAGAGTCAGCCTTTCCTGTCAATAGTGCCAATGCCACAGAAGACTACAGATATCAGCTCTTCATTAGACAATACACTAATCTGGAAATCCAGATAGGAAGAAGAACACAGGAGAGTTGTATTTCACTGAATATATGTGGCTTCTCTAGGCATTCATTTTTTTTCCCCCAAATAATACAAAAAGGACATTGGTGTGAGTATCTCGGTCAAGAATCAGGCTGTGTCAGTATTTGGTTTTACTGTCAGGAACTAAAGCAGCAAAATTAACTAAATATATTAGGATAGGAATACATCTCTTTTGCTAAAAAGATCAAAAAGACTTACTAATTTCACACTAATTAATGTCAATATATATCCTGCACAGTTCTTTGAGCAAGTATGCTTTCTAGTGGGTATCCACTGAACTAACGGGCTAGGACTCACTGTCTCCTCTTCTATGACTATGTTTTCTTTTTTTGTTGTTGTTGTTTTCTTTTTTGTTGTTGTTGTTTTCTTTTTTTGTTGTTGTTTTAGAAATAATTAGAAAGGTAAAATCAGCTACATGGAACACAAAGATACACAGGGCTGTCTAAAGATGCTTCTTCGTTACCTTATACGTCTTCTAATTGCTTAAATGGCCTTTTAATTCTCAGGGAAGCTTTCCTCCTTTTTCAGGATTGCTTCCTTCACTTTCTGTGAATTCTTGATCTCCATAGCTACAATTGACTTTTAAGGTTGCATTTTTTTGATGTTTTTTAAAACTTCACCAACTCTTTCTCAGTAATAATGGCTCTGACATCTCATTACAGAGGAGAGAATTCAGCACTACAAGCTTATTGACAAGGCCTTCATCATTGTAACCCAGATACTGTATTGGTATTCTTCTTATACACAGGCAATTTACAAATTACAGGGTTCGTACTAGCCAAGGTAAAGCCCATTGCCTTGATGCACAATTTAATGAAATCAATGTTTTAACTATTAATTAAAAAATACTTCTTGGGACCCTTTGGAGAAAATTCATCCTAATTTTATGTCTCATAAGTTGAAGGAAAGCAATGTCAGCTTTGCACCCTCAATCAAAACAAAGGAGAAATTCTTTTAACCAAAGCAGGGAAGCAAGGTGTGGCTTCCATACATCTACGTCCTGATTAAATACTGCATCATGATTTAGTTAGTCTGAATCTGTCTGATCCAACAAGTTAAGCAGCTTAAGACTGTAATCGTATGCAACAAGAAAAATGAAATGCAAATTAGCGAGTTTTAAAGCCTATGAATACATAAGTGGATGAGTTTCTTTGGCTTGAGATTCACAGTAGGTCAGGTTAGATGATCGGCGCAGCCAACTCCTAGCTTTGAACGCAATTAATTTATAAATACTGAAGCACAGGAAAAAAAAAATCTCACTTTCTAAAGCACTAAACATTATAAATGAGGGCTCATTTTACAAACTTAACAACTGCTGTCTTCTAAGTGGATGGTACTGCTCTTCAAACAAAAAGATAAATACACAATGGGACATTCAGTGTTGATCTAACACAAGGCATAAATGAACTCTCCTAGCATTTTCCTATGTGTCTTTTCTACCTGGAAATCAACTACACAGATACAATTCTGCTACCATACTTCCCTAGAGTAGCCACAATTCTTTTGGGATTATTTAAAAACCCAAATAAATAAATTATTAGAAGCAATTTCCAGGGTCATTTTGCTGATAACCACACCAAAGAATCCCTTTTTATAAAGGTAGCAAGTGCCACTGCATAAACAGTTTCCTTGTAACCTCTATGCTCTCATAGAAGACTGTTTCCTATTATGATTGCTCTAATGCTTGAGAAACATTTTCCAGTTTCCCTCCTATATTTATTTGCAGACAGTTTATACATTTTTTTTCTTTTCTCATAGTGTTTTGTCTCTGTAACATTTGTCTTCCAGTGTGTGTACACAGAGTAATTACAGGCCATTTCAGCCTCACTTCCACTAAACTAAACAAGTTGGACCTTTCAGGGCATACTGTCATGGACTGGTACAAATGTACACACAGTCCCTCCACCCATACATGCAGTGAGCCAGATGAGTCACTGATCCTGACATCTCCTAGTTGTGTTAAGAAGCAGAAAATTTTGCTCAGTGCCAACATTGTTCTACTGCAGCCATGTTGTTTAGGAACTAATGTAGGATTGCACCCAGACAACATGGACCTCAGGTCAGCACTCATTTGTGTGATCTTTCTCTTAGTTGCCTTCATACCTTTAACAGTTTCAATTCATCTTCCCTTGAACATGGGTGAAAAGAACTATATACCATATTCTTATCTGAGGTGCACTGAATGCTTTACCTATGTCCTTTGCAACTGCCATGAAAGGTCACAAATAAAGAGAAGCATCTGACCTGGTGTAGTCGTCCTCCACAAGCATGTGCTTTGGAATGGGTGAGTATCTTCCCGGTGAGATAGGGGCCAGGGATGCCTTGTACTCTAAAGTGCCGTTGTTTCCAGAAGAGAGTATATGATTTTCCATTGGTGGAGAATAAGCTGATGGTAAGAACAAGCACTCCTAGTTAGACACTTTCATGATTGATTAGATCTCACAAAGAGCACCATTTTTTAGTTTATTACCAAAAACCTACTCATTGCTGTAAAAACAGACAACCCTTGCCTGAGAGAGCTTAAAATATGACAAGAAAGAATGAACAGCTGGATTTTTCCTGAAAGATTAATAATAACAATAATAAATAAATAATAATAAAAGTAATAACAAATGCCGGCTCATTTGCAAGGACTGACACTTTAAAGGGGATCTGAATAAAGAGGGATAGTTTGGGAGACAGGCAACATTTTCTTCAATTAGGGCTGACTTGAAGAAGGAAACATAAATAGGAGAGAATGAGATTAAAGCACACTCCTCTTTTTGGCTCCAATATACAGCAATGGGAGCGATATATTAAGAGCTCAACGCAGGACAGAAGCATGAATTTTATGTATGGGAAGATTTAAAGTTGTGAAGGTGCAAAAATTCCCAATATAACTGAAATTTCAGTAACAACATAAATGGTATTTACATCACAGTAAATGTGTGTATTTAAAATAGAAAGTAGATAAAAATCTCTAAAATATTAATGATTAATAATGAAAATTACAAGACTATGCTGTCTGATTCTATATTGGGTCTGTGGGTTTTGTTGTTTGCTTGCTTTTCACTATGCTGAAGTTACTGGGGTTATTCATGGCTGGAGAGATGTAATGATAGTTGTATTCAATCTCTAGGTAATGAAATTAGAAAAGTAAACGATAAATAGGAAAAAGAATGATGTGTGCTTTTGCAATGAGCAATGATTAATTTCACCACAAGCAGAAGACAACTAAACTTTCTAGTACTATTTTCAGTCTTTCAGATGCTGAGATTCAGAATATTTCAAAGCAAAATATCTCTACAGGGAAAGGCCATTACCCATTTTGAAATATTCTGAGCGTGTAGGTATAATGAAAGGTTCCCTGAGGATAGATGAATCTCTATGCACCAACAGCCTGGGATGGGCTATTGCAAATCTCTTCAACCTTTACTCTCCCTCTGGAATTACTTCTGTCTTCTCATGCTGCTGATCTATAATCTGTCACGATAAAACACACTGTTTTAGAACAGCCATTTTTTTTATTTTGGAAAGTATTAAAAAGCAGGAGATTGGATAGGGACATTTAGCATTTTTACTTCTTGAGCTTTGCTAAGATCCAGACCAGACTGCTACTGAACAACATGATTGCCATCTGTTGTGGCATTTGCTAACTAAATAGGTATCCTCAACACAGCTGAGTATGCCACCTGACATGCACGTTACAAAGCCTCCCCTTTTTTTCTGTGGAGCAGTCTGAATAAGGAGGATTATAGATATTTAGCTTTTCCTTAACTAGTCAGTCCACAGTTGCACAACTCTGTAATAGTGCAGAAAAATCTGCCTTTCCCAGCCCTTCATAGGCCTTAACTGCCCCTCGGGTTATTGGCAGAAGATTGAATTGGGTATGGATCAGTTTCTGAAGCTCTTGTCAAAAACTGAACTGCCATCCAGTTGTTAGATGGTGCATCTGGTCCCTGTTGGTAGTTTAACCCAAGGCAGACAGTTTTAAATGAACAACTAAATCAAGAAAGGGAGTTTCAGTAATGAACTATTTAGACTAACAGGCACCAGTGATATGGAGAGCTGCAACTAAAATGTTAAAATTGTTGTGAACGAAAAGGTAATGGAAATGCCTGAATATGGACAACAGGAGGACTGGTGGGAGGGATATAAGAATGCCATGTATTGATAGCATCTAGTTTTATCAATAGGCCATGAATATTGAACATAACTATGTGTAACTTGCCAGGACAGCCTACACCCAAACTAAAACAAAGACTCAAGCCATTAAGAGATGATGGCAGGAGATAAAGGCTAGGTTGGAGCCCAGGACACTCAGATAAGGAGACAAAAGAGAAGTAAGTAAATCATGAAGACACGCAATAGGTGGCACAGATGGGAGAGACAGAAGATCCTAATAGCTGTCATCTCCTCAAGGATACAAAAAGCACATCAGCAAAGGAGGTTGTCAACATAAGAAAGTACATATGTATGATAAGGACTCCACAGCCACCCACCCTTGTACTTGATCATCTCAGGGAGTCCTGGTGATGCACCTGGATGTACATTGTGCTATCTGAATGAGACACAAGCCTAGATGACTTTGAGTGCTTGCATGTGACAGCCTGATTGAAATCAGTTTGTTCTAATACAAAATTCATTTTCCCTTCCTACGAGATCCATCACAGAACTTTACTATATAGTTTCAACAATTTCTCCTACAACAGAGCGTACATTGAATGCAAGGACAAATGAGGCCTTCGTCCTTAGTGAAAAAATAGCAGATGAAGATATATGAAGTTAATGGACAAGTTAAGAATTAAGCAAAGTGGAATAATATTGTGGGAACTGGATATACGCATAAAATAGGTAATTTTTTATAAGTAGAGCAGTGATTCTTTACGTTCCAAGTAAATACTGTATTCAAATATGATATATATGTGCCTCACACTTTTCACTGAATTCGTACAAGATGGTATGCTGCTTGTTCCAATTTTTCAGCTGACAGATGACTCCAGTCTACAAATCTAATCATATTTCAAAATATTTGCATATACTTATTTACTGTAATTGCCACAAGAGTTACCATGCAGTCTGATCACCTGGACAATGGCTAACTGACATCATCACAGCAGTACATCAGCTACATCGTTACTTTTGCTGCAAAAATACTTCAGCAGAGTTACATTATTTGTAATATTTCATGAGCATAGCCTGCAGAAGTGGCAATAAGCTTTCATTTTGTAGCTTCCCAAGCTTTTTCATAAACTTTAATGCATTACTTTGGACAAACTATGAAAAAAACACAATGATCTACAAATTGACACTTCCAACAAAATGAGTTGCAGAAGTAACTTACAGTGAGTAATATCAGGTGGGCCATATGGATCAGTCATGTAAATGGTAGTGGGCTTTCCAACTTTCAGGTACACTACATCTGATGTGTTCTTCAGTATCGCTACTGCCTCTTCATGGGTAACTTCTTCTAAACTGTAATTATTTACCTTAAAGGAGAAATCAAACAGGTGAGTCAGAATGCAGAAATAGACACAAAAAAAATGACACACCCTGCAGTTTCACAGTGTTGGGAAAAATGCTGTAGACAAAGAGCACTGAATATTACAGAAGTAGTATTGCGGCAAGGTAGAAAATACAGTTTGAAAATACAGCAAGTTAGAAAATACATGCACAGTCAGACTGATGTAGTGTTGATTATATCACAGAATTATAACGGGTCGAGATGGCACCTGGTTTTATCAGCAGAAAAGTCCTTTCTGATAGCCTGCTACCAGTATCACCATTAACATGAAACTATAACTAATACTAATTTAATAACAATACCATATTATTCACAGAAACTGCCTATGTTATTTGACCTATCAAGATGAACTGTCCATGAAATTCATCTCTTAGTATGCATGGTGGGGACCTCAGAAATACTTAACATCCCAAATCTTTCCATGCCTGATGTGACACTGACCATTGAAATAATAAGAGGTACAAAGTGGAATACAGAATAAGGGGATGCCTATGAGGCACAGGAAATTATAAAGGGCAGTTCTGTATGGGAGAAAAGGGATTTTCAATGTGAAAATCTGTCAGTTTTCTGGAAGCACAGGAAAGAGACATTGGAAAAGTAAGAGAATGTAGTAATAGTTCCGTGTTTTATTGGAAAAGAAAAATATAAGAGCAAGTATAAGAGTACAGGACTACAGATTAAACAGGGGAGGAAATGCAGCAATAAATCTTGCCTATTTAGGCTTTATTACCAGAGAAAAAAAATCAAAATGAAAGTGCCAGAACTGGTTTATTGTAGACGCATATAAAATTTATTCACCTATAAATCCAGTATACCCACAGAATGTCAACAATAGGCTATCCTCCCCTTCTACAAACAGAATAGTGAATGGTCCCTGCTCCCCCCAAAACACATCCTGAATGAAGAAATTATAGGATAGAGGAAAAATGCACGGAAGGGTTTACATACAGGTTTCAGACACGTGATGTAAGTCAATAGAAATCATAGAATCACAGAGTTGGAAGGACCCATAAGGATCTTTGAGTCCAACCCCCTGCACCTTGCAGGACTCCTAAATCTAAATCATATGACTAAGACCATCATCCAGACAGTCCTTGAACTCTGACAGGCTTGGTGCTATGACCACTTCCCCGAGAAGCCTCTTCCAGTGACCTACATTTCATGGTGAATGTTTTATACAAAACACTTTATTGTGATATAAAGAGTCATACTCCAACTTGTACAGTTACTGCAAGGATCCTTGTAAAGATTACACAAGATGGAAGGAAAAGTAGCTCCTCATCTATAGTATAATATAGTACATCTGTAAATCACATTAAAACCCCCATACTTTCTAGGGAATTTAGTATCAGTAAATTATCAGAGATGCAGCTGAGACAATAAGCTACTTCCAAGGGGGTTGGTAACTGGAAAGAAATGCAGCTATTATGAATTACTGGAGGATGCTCCATACCCAGATGATTTCATAAATATCAAGACAGAATGATTGCTATTGGGCAGTATTGCTAAGGTTTCTCTTTAAACTTTGTTCCTTGTACAAACTTTAAGGTTACTTGCAAGAGGCAATGACAGGCATGTTATGACAATTTGACATTAAGAGCAATGATACAACTTAACACCTAGAAGAGAGTTGCTGACACTGTATGCTGTACTTTGACAGGTTTTCTATTTAAATAAAAATCTGATACCTAACTTCTATGAATTTCTGCATTTCTTATGAACAGCAGTAACATAGATAGGCACTTTTAATAAATAAAAGTCTTCTATATTACTGTGCTGATAGTGACAAGAAGTGACTGAAATTAAGCCTTTCTTGTTTATGTATTTCCAAACTGCCAAATACTGAAAAATCACGTTTGGAAATATGACTGCACAGTTGTCCTTTACCTTTTCTCCTTCCCATGCTGCCTGTACATTGTATCTATCTACCTGTGTTTTATTTTAATTGTAAGCTTTTGCAAATAAAGAAGATCTCACATAATAATCTCCCACTATAAATAAATACTCAAAAAAAGACACAAAATGAAATATCACTCTCTGGATTTTGACTTTTGGTCTTTTTTTTTAAGAGTGAATAAAAATAATTAAGAGAGAAACTGATCTGATGCAATTGTATTCCAAAGTTGTATTCCCTAGAACTCTAGCTAATAAAAGTCGTCATTAGGACTGTTGTATTTCCAACACAAGACACTTGGATGTCACAATTGTGCAGCTGGAAAATAAACAGCCATTTTAGAGACAAAAAATACAGTATGATACACATAAAACTTGTATTTGCTATGACAGGTCCTACTTCTTATCTCTCTGACAGTAACTTTACAGGACAGTATTTTGTGTACAAGCTGTACAAATGTTGAAGTAAATGTAAGAATTAAAGATCAAGAGATTCTAAACCAAGAATCAATGTCTGAGCAGTTATGCATTATGTTTATCTTTATACACTTTAAGATCCTAGAGATCACTGCAAATGTTACACAGAATTATTTTTTTTCCTCATTTCTAGTACATATAAGCTTAAGTGTGCAGAATACTGTAGAAAACTGAAATATGTAGAGATGGAACTTGGTAGAACTTGAAAGAAGGTAATGCATGAGTGAAATCAAGATACAAAGGCAAACTTCAGAGAAAAGATGCTAGAAGAAAATTTTAGGAGACAAAAGAACCCTTCAAAGTAAGAAGAGTTCTGCTATTAAAAGTATTCCAGCAACATATACCAAAATTGCTATTCAAACTCATCCCAAATATACAGAAAATTAGAGAGAACACTCCTAGAAAAGAAGTTTGCTACTCATTAATTTAGTCCTGCACTACTCAGTTCTCAGTAAACAAAGAAATAAAGACAGACTCAGTGGACATCATGAGCAAATAAATAAATAAACAAACACGTTGATTAAGACCAAGATTCTCAGTGGTGCCATAAGGTCTTTTAAATGCAGCTCTTTGAGAAGGAAATATAACCACATTCCTTAGTCACTGCCAACATCAATTTAGAATCACAGAACGCAAAATATACTACACATTTCCCAGTTTCCTTTAGAAGCTAGTCCGTGTGTTGGACCTACAATTCCTATTAATACTAATATATGCATGTATCAGTATCTTTTCTACTTTTTGATCATAAGACAATGATTATAAATAAAGGCATCTATGTATGTATTCTGATATAAAAAACCCCCAAACCTGAATATATTGAAGAATTGTTCAGTTCCTGATATAATTTTGTACAATGAATGTAGTATGCAATTTTTTTCATAAGGAAATCTCTGGATATCCTTCTTCAAAATATCATGCCAGAGATGGTGATTACTAAGAAATATGATACTGTAGTTGGTTTTTAAGGTAAGATTTACAGAGATAGGAAGACACTCTTTCAGAATATCCAAGAGAGACTATTTTTTGAGCTTTTTCCTGTTTCCATAAAAGATGCCTATTTTAACAGAATTTCAAATACTAAATCTGACTTTTTAAGTGGTTGTGGCACAGTTAATGCATCGTATCAAAGTTTCACTCCCTACTGTTGAGATTAACTTAACAGAGAATATAGTTTGGAAAAAAAAAAGTGTTGAGTTAAAGAGTGGGAGATGCACACAGAATAAGAATTTAAAATGCATATGGCACACAACCATCTGAGATGCTGAAACTTTTGTGCAGAAGGGCTAACATCACAGCTGAGTGCGTAGAATGGGTACTGCATGACAACTTTCTGGCTATAATAAGCCAACTTCAGTAGAAATTAATTAATGGGGGGAAACCCTAAGGCAAATGCTAAAAAATAAATTCGAGTGGTCAGTTTACTTATGAAAGCTGGATGCTTGAGCCACAAAGTGATGTGACAGGCCCAAGGAGAGGAGTCAGACAGAAAACAGGCATGGAGCAAGTGGGGCTTTTCTTAATGGGAAAGGTTTCATATACAGAAAATTCAGAAATGGAAACAGCACCTGAAGTAAAAAAGAAATTAGGAAAGCTGTTTCTTTAAATAAAAAGTATGTGAGACAAAGACATATTGGTATTACCGGAAAAGAATAAGAGGAAGAAGTAATAAAGCAATAAAGCAGGAAATTAAAGATACAAGTCAAATCAAAGAGGCTCTTTGAGTAATAGAGGAAATCAGTAAGAAACGTTGCCAAAGAGATATAAAACAACTGGGGTGGTTTTGTTCCTAAATAGCATAATCAAGGCACTGAAGTGTAAACCTAAGCAAGAATTATCGTATTTGGAAGTATTCCTAGATTCATATTGGAAAACAAAGGCACTAGAAGTAGCTAGAGTGAAAAGCTTAGAATCCCCAAAATGACTGTACAAGCGCTCTAAAGATTAACTTCATTCACAACAGCATTAGCTGATAACAGAATAAGAGCTCTGAAGGAATAAGTCTGTCTTATTTAATTTTCTTTTTTTTTTTTTTAAATGGAATTCATTCCTTCCTTCTATTGATTTAGGGTAAGAGAGTTTTGATTCACTCAGTGAATGAGACAAAGAGGTGTTCTTTACCCTGCCAGTGGTAACGTTTGCTTTTGTGTAATATTCTACTTTTCATTCAGAAAGTGGATTTTCCTGAGTGAACATTTGCCAGTAAACACCTGCGATGTGCCAGCTGTAAATCTAGAACACCGCTGGCCTTTTGGAAAACTCACCATGACTTAAAATGCTGTGAAAAGTGATAAGGTTTTCAGTGCGGAAGAACTGAGACTTTTCCTAAGGATGAAAATCTGTTTGGATTAACTAACTACTTATAACCAAAGTGCTGGACTCTGAATACAAAGAAATTGGCTATCTTCAGATGACACAGTCTGTGAATCCCTCTAAAATTAGCTTGCTTATGTTATTAATAGTTACGAGCTAAGTGTCCTAAATAAGATCTGCTCTTTGAAGAGAAATGCAATGTTTGTGTTTCACAGACAAATACAAGACTGGGCAGTGGGCTTCAGGCTTCAAGCAGTGTAGTACATACACAGTGTAATTAGCACTGGTACTATAGTGGACCATCATTTTTCCATCACATTTTACACTGATTTTGGTTAAAAAGCCCAAAAGTTTTTAAGGCTAATGAAGTGGCAAGAGGATAATATAACTGTAAATGAACAACCAGATGAGAGTATCATTAGAAAGAATAAATTGGGAAGCTTATTGATAGGGTACCATCCAAAGACCAATCCTAGCAAATACACATTTGAATGCTAGATAAAGCATTGCAAGGCCAAAGTCAATGATAGTGTAAATCTGGCTCGGAGCCCAGCACTGCATCAGAAGGGATACAGCCACTGAAACCCTTGAGTTGATTCAGTACTAGTTCACCCTCCAACTCAGAGGATGTTTTTTCTACGTTTTTGTATCGTTGTGGGGTTTTTTTCGTGCTAGTCAGCCAGTACAACTTACAGATCAGATACTACATGTTCACACTGTTCTCTTCACAGTGTCTAACTGGGTACTGCCTGTACTCCATCAAGTGGCACAGAAGTGTAACTCTGGGTCTGTGGGTACACGTACTTGAGCAGAGAATGTGTGCACTAGGAGCGACACACAGTGCAGAGGGTCCGGATGATATAACATCCATGCTACACACCTTTTTTGGGGGTTAGTTTGCATTACATCTAGTCTACAGACTAAAATGTCTGTTTGCAGCTGCAATGCAATGCTAACTAGGAATGCTCCTGGACCACATTTTCCATTGTAGCTTCATTTAAAAAGAATCCCATTTGTTTTCTAAAAGATCATCCCACAGGACAGCCAAAATCACTTTAAAAGAGGAATTCTGATCAGTACCAAATACTTATATAGATGTATCTTAAATGATATGCTCTGATTACTTTAACACACACATGTCCTGCATCCATATAGAACCTGAAAAACAGACATTGGCAGGGGATCCTGTGAGGAACATATCAACAAGTGTGCCATCACAACCCCACTGCAGCCCTATCAAACCACCAAACAATAACATGCTTTTTTTTTTTTCAGAACAGAACTGTGTAGAAAGAAAGCCTAAGTTTCTGAAAAGGAAATTTTTCTTGGGTTTTCAGCAAGAAAACAATGAAATTAAATCCCTTGGTATGCGAGTAACATCACTTTTCCTACAAGCATAAATAACTCCTCAAAAAGTCTGATCTCTCTGACTACATGGGCCAAGAAGCAACAGGATATGGCCCAAACATGCAAGGGCATTTTGGCATAGAAGAAAAAATTCTGAAAAGCTAATACTTATGAGATAAATATTAGCTTAAATTTTCTTTTAAAGACTAATTATTTTTAGAGTTTTCATTGAAAACTACCTTGCTTCTTGTTTTGTGCTAGTAAAACCACATAGTTTTAAACTGATTTCTCATTCATCCATTCTGTAGATAAACTCTTCTAAAGTTAGATAATGGTATCAGATAAAAGAAAATAATTATTGTCTGAGAGGTAATAACTTAAAACCATTTTTAAACTCTTCCTGATTGTCATTAACAATGACCTGAAAGAGGTGAGGAGTGTACTATCATCACGTTTGCAGATGACACTCCACTGTGAGGGTGAGTCCGTACACTCGAGGGCAGGGCTGCCATCCTGGGTAGACCAGAGGAAGGAGCTGACAAGAACTTTATGATGTTCAACTGTGAGGAACAGTAGGTTCTGCCCCAGGAACAGGCTAATCCCCTTCAATAGCACAGGCTGAGCACTGACAGCCTGGCAACAGCTTTATGGAAAACTGCTTTGGGCTGATGGTGGACAGCAAGCTGGGCATGAGCCAGTTTTGTGTCCTGGCAGCAAAGAGGTCAACAGCATCCTGGGCTGTATGAGCAGGATCAGAGCCAGGAGATCCAGGAAAGGATTATTCTCAAATAGTTGCACTCATTAGACTGTAGCTACATACTGCATTCAGTTTTGGTCCCCTCACTATAGGAAAGATAATAGAATGGAGCAAGTTGAGGGGAGTGTTAATGGGACTGTTAGGGTTGAAACACTGGCCTGGAGAAGGAAAAGCTGGGATTTTACAGCCTGGAGAAGGGGTGCCTCTGGAGACAATTAACAGCAGATCCTCTGCTTACAGAAATGTCATCAAGACAAAGCTAAACTTTTCAGAGTGGCGTGTGGTAGCAGGATGAGAGGCGGCAGGCATATGTTGCAACAAGAGAAGTACAAACAGGTTACAAGGAAAGTATTTTCCTCATGAGGACAGTAGAGCTGTAGAACAGGTTTCCCAGAGATGCAGTGCAATCTTCATCTTTGGAGGTTTTTGAGATTTGATTGGATGAATTCCTGAGCAACCTGGTCTGGCCTTATAGCTGACCCTGAATTGTCATGTTAGCCTATGGTGCTCAGTATGTGATTTCCCTTTGTTCCCTTCCAGCGCAAAAAGAAGCAACCTAGCTGAGACATCCAGTACAGTCATATGCTCACCACAGACATTACCATCAGAGTACAGTAACAGAGTATTTTCCTCCTAGCTGTAAGTCTCAGAGCAGAGCTCTGGTCTGTTTCTCTCACATAGACCTAAAAAAAACCCTGAGTTCAGTTTCTGGCTTAAGCACTCATGCTTCCTCCAGTAATTCTCCTAATTGGCACCTCAGGATTATCCTACAATGGAGCATTTTCCTGTGCAAGTGCTCAGGATAATAAGCTTTAAGTGCAGGCTCAGTGCCACAGAAACATAACTGCATAACATGCCCTTGTATAGATTTCACAACAATCACAGTGCTCAGTATTTACATAATACATCTTCTGAAAGCTTAACACATTATTATCAATCTGCATTTAATAACAGTAGGGTCATCAAGCTGTAAAATGCTCAGATGGCACCTAATTGTTTTACATTTCAGTATCAGTTTCGATTTTGCAGCATCTCTTTTATTACATTTTAAATTTCAATATATTTGATTTGCATGTTTTTTGGGATCTAAAACTTACACAAACTTATCAGAAAACAGATACAAAAATGAAACAAGTCCCTCAGTAGATGCTAAGAATTCCAGAAGGATGACAAATTCAGGTAAATTTTATAGAGAAATGGTGGAAAAAACAAAGATCATGAATGGATGCCTTAGTGAGAAGAAAGAAAAAAAAAAAAAAAGGAAGTGTTCAAATATATAATCAATAAGAAATCAGTGAGGCAGAAGTAGGACCATAGAGATGACAAGGGTAATATTTTGTTGATAGACTGCCAAAAGAAAGTAATGAATTCTTTCACTCACTTTTCATGAAGGAACTTGAAGTTTATTACATGACCTGACAGATAATTCACAAATAGAAGGAAAAAATATTGCTAGTACGTAAGTTATGAAGAAATGAGAGTGTCTTGGAGAGAATCAGAAAACACGCTGTAATCTGAATGAATTTTAGAAACAGATTTTGATCTTTTAAGTTTATTTCCAAAAATCACAGAATCACAGAATTACCTATATTGGAAAAGACCTTTAAGATCAAGTCAAATCATTCAATGTGTTAATGTGTAAATTAAATGCAATGGTTAAGGTATACAAAGAGACTAGAGTTTTCTTATGTAACTGTGAAAAGCTTGGTCTGGAAGTATGTAATTTGTGGAGAGCAATGTTATGATTGGGGTTTTTTGGTTCATTTTACAGTCAGGGATAAAAGGAGATGATGGTGAGTAAAGAACTGGTCCAGAATGAAAGAAAAGCTGTATAAGATCATCAGACACACACTGAGAATGACCTCTGCTCATTTCCAGAAGACAGATTCAGGAACATAAACTTGTCACAATGAAAAAACATCTATATCTGACTACAGTGAATCACAGGTTCAAGACTGAGAAAAAATACTTAATAGGCAAATCCTGTAAAAATCTGGAAAGAGAGAATTTATATATAGTGGTGTATACAAGAATTATTTTTCTATTCAAATCAATTCTGATTAAATTACACTGGAGATGGTGAATGTAGAGTTTTTTCACCTTTTTTTTAATATATATTACTTATTATCTCAAGTAAGTTGGAAGAAATTAAGAGTAAGGTAACAAAAATTTACATATGACATATAACTGTGAAGAATTCTCATTATGAAAAAAACAACAGCTACAAGCAGGTTTGATACAAGGTGCAAAATTACAAAATAAGGTGCACATTTTGCAAATACATCTCTATAGAAAATGAGCCAAAACTTTGTTATACAACAGTGATTTGGATTTTACTGTGCTGAAAACCCACAAAGAAGAAATGCCAAAGAAATTCAAAGTTCAAGTTTCATTTTGCTTTGATTTTGATAATACCATTTGAAACTTAACCTCTTTTATCTATCCACTTGGTTTAATTAAAAAGTCAGTCACCAACCCAGCAACCAAATGTCTTTCCAGTTCTGTTTAATACCCTGTATAAAATCAATGGTCATCTTCACATGTGACTGGGACACAGTGTCACTAGCCAAATAAAGAAAAACCCAATTAGACATAGTTTTGCAGGTAAAAAAAGGTCATGACCCTTTTTACTGTTCAGATACCACATCACAAAACAGAGCTAATACAGTACATTTGTTTCATGGCACCTACTCAAAAATTATTTCTCTACCTGCTGAAATCTATGCAAATGCATTGACATGAATACAACTTGACACAGATTAACTTCTGCTGATTCACCAGGGTCAGGATTTCCTCCTCAACAAAGAATTAAACAAACTCTGTGAGTGGGAAAGAATTATCTACAAGGAACAATGTACTAGCACTGCAAATATCAGTAAGAATTTCCTGAAGTAAGATCCATTAGAATAAGTACACTTTCTCAAAGAAAAAGATGAAAAAATGTTTTGGTTTGGTTTGTTGGTTTTTTTATCATCTGTATGGAACATCTACATAAAGCATTCCTACATGTACTGAAACATAGGTAACAGTCCACTGACAATGGCTACATTTGAGAGTTTAGTGGCATATTTTCGTATCTTTACATTTTCTTAAAACAATCAGTAGAATCAGTACTGCTATTACTAACAGTTTGTCTAAAATATTCTTTTTAAATTTTTGATGTATTTTTGCTTGTGTATAATATGTTTAGTCTCTTCTCAATTAAAGGTTTGTCAAAGTACTATAACATTCTCTTCTTAAAATAGTGGCTTTCCAGAGTAGTGTTTTTTTATCTGCAGTCTCAGAAATATATATAAAGAATGGAAAAAAGAAGACGATGATAGAAATAAAATCATAATTTTTATAGAAATTGCAATGGTTACCTCCAGTAAGATGTATGGTGAATTAAAGTGCTGACATGAAACAATTTTCAGCCAAATAAAATGTGATTTAAATTTGTGGTACTTACCATAAGAAGTCTATCTCCAACCTGCAACCTCCCATCTTTCTGTGCAGCTCCTCCATCAATAATCTTGGTGACATAAATGCTGTTGTCTCCAGGGATGTGTTGGTTTCCAACACCTCCTGCAATACTGAATCCCAGACCTGGAGAAGATACGGAAAACAAAACATTAGCAATACATTATATAGCATTAAAGAGGAGTGCAAGAGTAGCGTATATTTAATCCACTGTGCAATTACAGTATTTTTTACAGAAATACTAATAACATAAAATATATTTATGGGGTCAATACTCTCTCACTTTTCCTGGAAGGTCAAGGATAGAAATAAATGAAGGAAATTGGTCATGCACAATTATAAGAAAGTACAGACAAAAGGGATCAAACCAGTGATGATTCTATACCCATGGCTTGTCCTCACCAGGGGCCAGTGCAGCCTCTGTTATGGCACAACTTGCCATGACTGGTAATAAAACTTGGCAGTTATTCTGTTAAATATTGGTACAAAATATATCACTGCCTAACAGAACAAAATTAAAGATATTCTGATTGTCCACATAACTTGAAAAATACTTGTAGAGGTGTTCTGCAGATTTTGCAAGTTTTTGCAGTACTACAGTGAAGGATCTGTGAAAGATAAATGTTGTAGATTTAAATTTGCTTTGTGTATTTTTCTAGGACAGAAATATCTTTGCCCGTGGATACACAAAATAAGAAAGCAATAGTCCTTTGTACATATATAAGTCCTGTTCAGTGAACTGTGAAATTCCTAGATAAACATCCTAAGAGCTAAACTTTGGAACAATGTAATAACAGATGCCAATATGATTCAGGAAAAGGAAGGCAAAATAAAGAGATGTTGGGGAATGAAAAAAAGACAGTTTTACCCTTTTCTTACTTTTCCTATGCCCTGACACATTGCATAAACAGATAAATCATTGCTTTAATTTATAATGACATTTTTATTTCTCAATCAGAAAAAAAAGACAGAAACTACTCTGCTTTATTTCCATAAAAATCTACTGAAACCAGCTAATTTTTCATAGATCACATAGCTAATGGGAACTTCCAGATGAACAAATAAGCTGTTACTGACAATAACTTGCTTAGACTATTGCTTCAACCAGGCATTTCTCTTTCAGCTGTACAGAAAAAAAAAAGAGTTATATCTCTTTAAAGAATCATCACTAATTTTATCTATGAAATCTATGCTGTTCAGTCATTCTTAAACATGCTAGTAATAGCTGCAGCTTGAGCAGGAAAATGCAACAGCAAAAAAATAAGTTGCCTGGAATTTGGTATTTTACCAAAAACTCACCAGCCTGACTACTTGAGCAATAAAACTTAAGGGAGGTTATATTTAATACACACAGATTTTTTTATCAGCTATATAAGTAGAGAGGTAAGTTTTTTTGAGTGAATTAAGTATTATTTTTTTCTTCATATTATTCATTTACATAACATTTTAATTTAGTCATTATTTGAGCTTAAAGAAGATGTGAGGTCAGATAACATAATGGACTACTTAATGGGTAGTGTCTAAACAGTAAATTACAAAAAAAACCCTCTAAATTTATAACTCAAATTGAAATGCTATTTAATTAATTAAGATGACTATTAACAATACACATGAAGTTAATTCAGAAGTATGGGATAATTAAAATAAAGCTTTATTTAATTTCCAACTAAAGCTAGTGATCACTGTTACTATTTATGCACTCCTGTCAGGACAGCTACAAGTATAAAAAGATTATGATTTCTTCAGCATGGAAGAATCTGTTCATTACCTTGGGACTACTACAAAGGAAGCAAAAAGATATTCCAGTAAGATACTGAGAATGAAATTTTTCTTTAAAATATTGGTTGTGAACAAGGAACAATGACTGAATAATGTTCCTTGGTGACATAATTATCATCCTTTTGACACCCAAAAAATACCTGCATGTGCTTCTACCTGTAAAGCGAAGATCTGAGAGTATTCCAGAATGATGATGAGAGCAAATGAGTGGTCTAGACTGCAGACAAAGAGCTTTCTTCAGCTTCACGGCTCACCTAGGCCACGACCATGGGAAGATTGGGCTATGGTATCCTCTCCTCTCCCCTTTATTAACACTGTATTCTTGTAAAGTACAAGGTCATTTCTGGCCACATAGTTGTATTTTGTGCAAAAGGCTTCCTAATTCAACCTCGTCCTGCTGCTGTATAAGCAAATAGTAGCAAAGATAATCCCTTCCATTTTCTGCAGTGCTGAGTAGGGTGCTGGTGTTTGCTGTTTGTTTGTATGGTTGCATTGCAACTGATGTATGAAACCACAAAAAAACAAGCACTAACACATACTACTTCCATTACAAAAATGAACTTTATAATGAGGCATGGAGTAAGTTTTTCTGCTTTTCTAGTTGACATAAAATGTTGCTGCGTTATAATGCCTGCGGCTACACTGTTTGTAGGCAGGCTCTGCCTTTGGGCTCCAAAAACCCAGCACTGAATATAAAAAAGTTTAAAAGAGTAGAACACGACAGGGGGCAATACCGTGGGGAGGAAATGGAGAGTGGGTAGGAGAGGCTACTGAGGAAGCGAGAGACTTTCTATGTATTTCCCATGGGTAATGATTTAATTTCATTACCTAATCATACTTGTCTTCTTTAAAAGACGACTTCTTGGGAAGAATGGGGAATGAAAGTGTCCCACTTAATTTTACTTAAATGACTTTTGCTAATTGCTAGGGCACTGGGAAAGTATACTACAATAACACTTTTGGGTAGGATTCATATGGCCATATGACGTCTCTATGCTAATCATTTATGCTACCTTTATAATCAATGACAATCGATTAAGAGCTTTTAAAGTATGATTCATCTCAAAGAGACATCTAAAAGAGATTAGATGAATCACACTCATGCTTTCTGAAAGGCTGAGGGCTGGATGTGGGAAGAGACGGGTGGGAAGATCAGTGCTATAAAAGTTCACAACCTGAGTCACAGTCTCACCTCCATTAAGCCTGAAGGTTTTAAGACCTTAGAAAGGTTTGTGCATCCCTGGTGTGGATCCCTCTTTTCACTAGCTACATCAGGTTAGTCTCATATCACATTCTTACTCTATTTTACAAACAGAGAATCTCTCAAACATTTGGGAACACAGGGAGCAAGATATTGCTCCATTAATAAAATAGCATATTGCAGAACATTTTTCTTATTGACTGCTGTGGTTAGGAAAACATTGCCATGAGAACACAGAAGATCAGGAATTGCTCTGGGGAACGTCCTTCCTCTCACTTCCTACTTTGCTGATGTGCAATCTGCTTCACATAAACACCTCAGCTGGGACAGAGCACCCAATTTCCTTACAACAGGAATTAGATGAAGGATAGACTTAGAATGGAGATAAGGAAGAAATTTTTTACAGTGAGGGTGGTGAGATACTGGAACAGGTTGCCTAGAGAAGTTGTGGATGGCCCATCATTGGTGGTCAAGGTCAGGTTGGATGGGGCTTTGAGAAACTTCATCTAGTAAAAACAGTGTTGGACTAGATGATACTTAAAGGTCCCTCCAACTCACACCATTCTACAATTCTATGGTTCTATGAAGACTACTCAAAGAGAAAAAATGAAAGAGAACTGGATTTAATACTGGTGTACATCCAGGTCAAACTCAGGTTCGTTTAAAACCACTGAAGAGAACAGGCACATATAAGATTGGGTCACTGTGTAAACTATGGAAGATTTAAGGGTGACAGAGCACTGGAACAGGCTGCTCAGAGAGGTGCTGGAGTATCCGTCTCTGGAAATACTCAAAACCTGCCTGGACATGATCCTGTGTGACCTTCTCTAGGTGAACCTGCCTTGGCAAGGGGGTTGTACTCGATGATCTCCAGAGGTTCCTTTCAGCCTCTGTCATTCCATGATTCTGTGATTAATCAAACTCTATCTCCTCCCATTTCCACTGGATAGCTATTTATAAAACTCATCTGCCTTTGGGTTCCACAAATGCTGATCGCTGATCCTGTGGATAATAACATGCACAAGAGTGGAACAAGACAGGAGATATTCCTGGTATTGCAAAGTGGAAAAGAGATAAGGGAAAGAGCTATTCTATCAAAACTGGAAACAGCAAAAAAAGTGTTGGTATTAACAATAGTCAAGGATATTTATTCATATTTTTTCCCTGAATTATTAGTAAACAAAACAAGAAAATATTTGAAAGGGTAATGAAGCCATAAATAAAAGAAGTTGCTGCCATAACAATTCAAAAGCCTCCAGAGTCTCAATCATAGCTACCTCAGAAAAAAAGTAAACAGTGACTATTTTACATTATTTGCTGCACCAGATACAGGTTTTAAATGCATCACTATGTTAGCAAAAAATATATCTTCCAACTACTTTTCTGCTAAATAGTAGGCTTGGACGCTTGCCTTATGATCAGTCCAGCAAAAGGTGTCTCTATGTGGTAACGATAAAAGTACTGTTTAAGACACAAGGGATTAATGACACTGTTGGCATATTGCTTTCCAATAACCAAAGAGGGAGCTTAAAAGATCTACTGCAGCTAGATAATGTCAGCTTTCTAATAAGAAATGAAGTTACATAAAGCTCTTGCTCATAACCTAAATGGGATGTTGCATTTTTTTACTATCCTACACAGAGAACCAACTTTATTTTCAGACAGAAATCAGAATGAGGATCCAACATGATTTCAGAGTCCTAGATGGGAACCTCTAAATAATGGGGAAGTCAAAGAAAGTAACATTTAAGTCATAACCTTAAAATGCAATTAAGCAGTGTGTGATTTGCAAGTAGTTAACCCAAGTAGTGTGCTCTAGAGACATGTAACGCCTAATTCCTAATTTCTGGATTCCTGGCTTTATCACAGTATGCCTTACCACTGACAAAGTGACCTGATGAACACATAGTAACTTCAAGCCATAAAACGCATATGAGTCGTAATAGAAATATTAGGCTAGCAACAAATGAAATATAAATGGGTATGTGTGTGTAAGCACTAGAAGAAAGAGTAAAGTTTAGAGAAACTATGTGTATTAACAATACAGAACATTCCTAGCAATAAAACTAAAAATGAGTCGTTCTTATCAAGCCTGGACAGACTGTTTGGACTCAAGACCTAAGCACAGGTGTCTTCGCAGCAGAAGACCCTGTACCTAACAGTGGGATGTTGGCAACAAGGCCGTAGGCCTTTGTCTTTCCTGTAAGGCCAACAAGAAAGCAGACTGTAGTGATAAAATTGCGTGCCTACTAAATGAAGAAACACAGGCAAAGAGCAGCTTGCCTGAAGAGCCTGAAGAAAGAAATACTCAATGTAAAGAACCACTACATCACAACAGTGGACTCCTAGGGGGTATAAATCATCTGTCCTGAAATTAGTGCATGGTTGACAATCAAGAAAACACCAAGAGATGTAGTAAGGGTTGGTGTCCCATGTCCTTTGTCTCACACATAAGTGAGCCAGACCACCTTGGCACAGCCAACTTGGAGATTCTGAGGATGCGGGTGAAAAGAAGAGTGAATGATATACATGAGAGAATGAGCACAACTGGGTAACTTATTTGGAGATTTCATTAATAAATATCATTCTCCTTTCCTGTATGATCTTTCATTACTTTTTGCCACAATCACTTTCTACAGGCATGAAACAAACTTATCTGCTCCAGAACACTGTATGAACTCAGATCTTATGAAACTGTTTGTGGCAGCAAAACAAGATAATACAACCAGAAAGTACCCATGCAATAACTTGCCCTTCTGAGGACATCTCCCTGTCACTGTGAGCCCGGCTGTGCTGTGGGACAGGACACACTGACCATGTTCTTGTGAGAAATCACAAAAGGCAACGAGGAATTCAAACTGAGGTAGTTCCTGCCTTGCCACAAACCAGACAGTTCTGCAACACCCAATTACAAAAAATATCAGTCAGTGTTATTTTATAGTTGAATTTACTTAAGCTTACAGGGTCAGTATTTATATAGTCTCTTTTTTCCTCTGAAAGGGAGAACAGTGTCATACTGAGGAACCGACCAATGAAATTGTGAAACCTAGAGCAATGAAGTCCAATCCAGGTTTCTAATTAATCAAATTCCACTTGGAGGGAGGAAAGGAACACTGGGAATATAAAATGCTTTGACTGATACCATTTGATTGACTTGTTTTGACAGGTACCACAGTTATATTTAGTGCTATACGAACAAGCAAACTGAAACAAGGTTAATTATAAACAGAGGAGCAGCTGGGAATATCTCCTCCTGCCCCTTCGCTCAAGCCTCTCATTGCCAATTTTAGTTTTCCTGGAGGAGAGATATAGCACATATTTAATATTACACCACAACTGTGGAAGTTTAATATGCTTGTTATAGCTGTGAGTTACGATTACTATCCATTATTGACATCAGATTCCTTTATTATTTGGTACACACAAAAATGAAGTACATTACAAAACAAAACTTAAAATGTTTCAAATAATGATGCAATGTTGCAGGGAGGGACTGATCTTCTACACGGCTGTCTTTTTCTGTCTTTATTTTATATGCCATGAATCAATCCCTGAGAAACCATTAATCCCAAACACAGAAAATGTCACTTTCATCTCATCTCTTTCGTGTTGTAGGGGTAGATTCGAATATCAGTTTAGTTGAATGAGTTCTTATAACAATTCCTATTCCTGACTCATGTGACAGTTTATACCAGAAGGACTTACCTGAATAAAATTTGACTACATTTTGTTCTGCGGATGAAAAAAGTCAATCTAAAGTACAGTATGATTCATAAAACTTTAACTAATATTCATAGCATACTTATAAGTTGCCTACTTTTCATTGCCATCATTTCATTGCCATCAACTCCTGTTTCAGACTTTGCTCCCAGATCACTTCAGAGGGCTGGTTTTGTAACCAACAATTTGATAACACCTTTAACTGGGAAAAAGGCCCAAGCCCCTACAGATCAACTGAACCTATCATTATCTACTGTTTATATCTAATGGCTTTGGGTCAAAAACTTCAAGCATCTTCCTTATTGTTTCAATTATTTATTTTTTTTCAGAAATATCTACAGTTTTTTATTATTTCCCAGTTGATGTCATATAGAATAAAAATTATGTATAGTGCCAACAGGTAAGAAGAATATTCTCTGAACCACCTTACACAAGAAGAAAATTATCGTCTCCTTTACACCGTGTGTCATTATAAACTCACATCTTCAGCTATTTATCCAGCTCGGTTCTTGCCCACAGCCATTTTTATATTTATTATTTTCACTGATCCTTACATTCTGGATGCCAGTGCATCACCTTTCCATACCACTGAACCAAAAGACATACCAGTACAGCCTCTAATGAGGATCAAACTGAAGAGCACACACAACACTTCCACCGAGTACAGCCAGGATGCCCATCAGAGAGGCTATGACTGGATACTGTTTGTACAGTTGTGATTATACTGCAGGCAAAGAAAATCCCTTCCTTGCAAAGGAGCACTGACTGCACAGGAACACTGCCACATCTCTCAGGGACAGAACCCTTCCATAACTTCAGTGAGAGGGGACTTAGGACTTTTCTGTATGGAGGCAGATTTTGGTCAGTTTTTAGTAGAAAGCAAACAATACAATTTGTCATCTTTTATCTGCCTTTATCTACATACATTTTAAACATTGCAAACTCAAATTTTTAAAATGCAGTTCAATAAAATTGATACTTCTAATTTTAATTATTCCTAATTTAATAAAAAGAAAAAATAATTGAAAATTAAAACATTATAGTTGCACAATCTTGCTGCGCAGTCCAGTGCAGGAATCTGCAGAGGTCTGTTCTTGCTGCTTGCTTGATGAGATAGAGAGAACAGAGATAATGATCTCACAGAGATTAAACAGTCTTCAAAACACTGGTGCATATGCACATTCATACTACCCCAGATTGCTCTCTGAAGGACTTAAAGGCTTGGAAGAATGGCAGCCAGCTAAAACTCAACAGAGGAGAGACTGTGACAGTAGCTGCTGGCTGGTGATCCAGTAAGATGTGATGGCAGGCTGATTTCCATACTTTTGACTGAGAACACCTAAGCAGGTTTGCAGTCTGCATTTCAAATGTTACAAACAGCTATCCATACCATTTGGAAGCATATATAATTTTAAAATGTGGCTACCATGCTGCTTCCTACATGTCCTGACACCTGTTACAGAACAGCTATGTGCTGGGATGTCCCAGAAAGCTTCCTGCCTAACACTGCTTTTTATGAGCTTGCTCTTCTGCTGGAGGTAAGAGGATGCAATGCATTATATCTTTTCTTTGGACACATGTCATTCATCAGCATCATCTGAGACTCACAAAAGTCAGAAACGTAGAAGTGTCCAGAATATGGAAAAAAGTCTTATGGATATTTCAGGGAATTTTTTTTCTGAGTTAACTCTGCTCTGGCCTCAGAAGCAAACTGAAACAACTAAAACTCTTTTCCAATTGCTTTTTCATTTTTGGGGGGGCATAGAAATCAAACTGTAGTCATATCTATAGGGTTATAACAAGAAAGAAAGGAATATGTTCTCAGGACACAGGGTCAAAGTCCTTGGCTTAAAAAAGTTTACATTTCCAGTGAGAGAGGAGATGATGGGAAAGTGAGATTGTGACACAAATGATAACACACCTGCAAGGCACCGAGCTTATGTTTAAAACCAATCACACTAGGTACACTAGGTAAAGCATTACTTTTGCATAACAGTAAAACTAATTTTTCTGTAATCTGTAATAAAGCCTTGAAAACACATCTTGTTCAATTACACAGCTATTTGTAGAAATTTGTAAAAAAATTCTCTAACATACAAATGAAAATGCTTCTTTTCTATTCAGTTCTGCAGTTAAATGTTTTTCCCATCACAAATTTTTGCATGCATATATTTATCCCTAAAGATACATCCCCATCAGATGTAGCTGAAGAGAAAGGAAATGTCAATCTAGTAAAATACACTTAGAGTCTTATTAGAAGTTGTGTATATTCTATATTTTCACATTTATTCAAATTAATTAGGAATTAATTTCCCAGAGAGCACAGACAATGAGCAGTGGCCTAATTGCACAGCAGGAATTCTCAAAAATGCTTCAAAAATTGTCTTGAAAAAAGAAGGTAATATTTCTGATTAGAATCATAGAATCACAGAATAGTTTTGTCTGGAAGAGACCTTCAAGATCATCAAGTCCAACCTTATTCCTAGCGCTATCAAAAACCACTAAACCATGTCCCTAAGCACATCATCTACCCAGCTCTTAAACACCTCCAGGGATGGTGACTCCACCACCTCCCTGGGCAGGCCATTCCAATGCCTGACAACCCTTT
>WTSP01023966.1:118083-145777 GCA_025331215.1 Actenoides lindsayi
TCACCAAAGCTGAGTACAGAGGAATGATCCCCTCCCTGCTCCTGCTGACCACACTATTCCTGATCCAGGCCAGGATGAAGCTATTGGCTTTCTTGGTCACCTGGGCACTGCTGGCTCACATTCAGGCAGCTGTCAATCAGGTCCCTCTCTGCCTGGCAGCTCTCCAGCCACTCCTCCCCAAGCCTGTAGTGCTGCTGGGGGCTGTTGTGGCCCAAGTGCAGGACCCAGCATTTGGCCTTAATGAAACTCATGGAATTGGACTTGGTCCAGCGATCCAGACTATCTAGATCCCTAAATTTAAAATTAAATTATTCACAGTAAGCTGATTTAGAAAGCATTACTGAGGATTCAAATCCACTGAAAAACATATTAATATCACACTGTCACAATTTTACTAGCATAAGTGCAAAAAAGAGAAAATTATTTCATTTTTGACATATACTGACACTCTAAGAACTATAGCAAGCAGTTCAGCTCTTGTAGGAATGATATATGATACACCAAGTCTAAATATTTCATGTTAAAACCAGTCAAATTATGTTTTTTAAGAAGTGAAGATTAGTGATGTAAAGCAGATAAATCTAAGATCTGTCACTTCGGCATAGGACTAACTGCTTGCAATTTGATTTTTTGAAATGTCTTTCCTCTTCTCACATTTCCATGCCAAGTTTGCATATGCCTACAACTGAAGCTGTGCATACGCATTGACTTCCTGTTCACGCAGGAAGTTTTTTGCATAATTTTGGTGCACCCACAAGGACAAATAGTCCTCAGATCCAGAGTAACTACAAATGAGAATTTTTAACTAGGGTAGACATCATCTGGCTGGCTGCTTGTGTGATAAGATCATTTACATCTTGCAGGCGATAATGTTAAACACAGTATAAGTGATTGCATGGCTGACTGTGGTATGAGTGGACTCAATTTATTTTTTTTGTTCTATTTTTGTCCTGCTTTAGGAGCATTTTTCTAAGCAAGAGGTTTTTGGGTTTTTATTGTTATTCCATCCTCACCTTTGTCCTTTCATTCACTTGCGCAAAAATCAACTGGACTATGCATGCCTACAGATGCAGTAGACATCCCTGGAAGTCAGGCTGGATGAGGCTTTGAGCAACAGAATTTAATGAAAGCTGTCCCTGCCCATGGCAGGGGAGCTGGACCAGATGATCTTTAAAGGTCTCTTCCAACTCAAACTGTCCCATGATTCCATGACTCCAAGCAGCCAGTTGTCCTAATCAGCAGCAAAAAGCCAGGTGCAGGGTGCATTTCAGATACAAACCTCTGCTCTTCTCCCTGCTTTGGCCACACTTTCCCACTCACTGCCTGCCTTGTATTAGCCATGAAGATTTTCTAGGCAGATGGATTGGCAAGCTGAATATGGCATAAAACCCAAAACAAACTACTCTGAATTAGAGACCAGGTGCATATTCACCAGCATCTACAGAGATGGAAGCAGTAAGAGCCAGCAGCTGAGGACGGTGTCAGGTTCACGTGTCGCCTTTGGTGGAAGAATGCTTTTGCACAAGGCATTTTATTATAGAGCTGTGACTCTTATGGAGAGCAGTGCAATATTATCACTGCTGCTCAACAAACTCAACTTGAGGGGTGTGGCAAAAAGTAAAGATGCAGGAACAGGAGCAAGTAGATGAAGTAAGTAGGTCAGAATTGGCTGTTTAGGTTAGTAATGCACTCGAAAAATATTCAGTAAAAATATGCCTTTAGAGTATGAGTCCTCCTTTGAGGAAAGGGAACAACAGAACTGCTCTCCTAAGCTTAAGAGAGGGAAATAAAAGTTAGGAATCATAAGTTTGTAATGTTCCTAGGAGTGAAGACAAATCTGATATTGCTATAGTGGAAGAAGTGTAATAATAATGCTTATTCAGTATTTCTCCAATTTTTGTTATGACAGATATAGTAGTACCTTGAACTTTTCCTGGTTAGAGAATCAAATATCAAACCTTTAACTCACCCTTTCATGATAAGTTCTGGGCTTGAGAATGTTGGATCCAACCACCTTTGACTGCCTTGTGTGAATGTTTAATTCAGAGTAGTTATGCGCATGGGTTGAAAGCAATGGGAAACCAAATTATCTCTACAGTCTCATTATTTTTTCTAACACCAGTTTTTAAGGCAATTAACCTAATTACCATAAATATGCTCTTATAGTTGTATCTATTTCAGCTGCATCTCCTGTTAAAGATGTCATTTTCCCTTAATATGTAACTGATAATCAGCTCTCAAAGACTTTCATTTTGAGGAGAAGTATATGGAAATGGTATCAACATGGCAGAGCTTGGTCTCACTGGTGTAAATAAAAGAGAAGTCCCCTTTCCCTGACTGTCTCCTCTCTTCACCAGACAATTCAGACAAAATGTTAAAGGGGTTTTTTTTTTTCCTTTCATCCATTGCTAATGCTCTTAAATTTCACTTGACCCTATTTAATTCCTGATGCCTTGTAAATTCAGACATGTAAATTCTGGAAAAAGAAATAAAAATAACATGCCCTGGCTCCTCTGCAGTGCTGAGGGACAGTCAGTCAGTTACGGAAACCTGGAATGACTGCACTGAGAAGATCCAAAGAATCACTACATACTAACTTGGGTTCAAATGTTGAAATATGGTTCACTTCCCATGCACAAAGTACACCAGTTGTTTCAAGCATAGGAACCAAATTTATGCAGACAGTTGATCACAGTATGTCTGTCATTATCAAACAGTACCCACATAATTTTCTGCACAAATTTCTGTAATTACTGACAGTAGCACAAGTTATTTCACCTTCTAATAACATAAATGAAAGGTATTTGTTCCTGTAGATGTACATACCAAGATCTATTTCTAAAGAGTTATTACTTTTTGATGAGGTATTTATTATTTAAGTGAAGTTACTATGTAAATCTGTGCTTTTCCCACCACTCTTCCCAATAAAGGTTAATTCTTGAAACCTACAGACTTGACACAGGACATAACTATTCTAATTCATGAACAAATGCTATTTGCTTTGTATAACATTAGGTGATACATCTTTAACTGAGTACAACTGGGTCCTTTCTAAGTTGCTCTCCTAGGCAAATATTTAATAATTTGTCACCAATAAAATGGAGACAGTAAAAGCCGTCTGTCATTTTGTGATCTGTTTAACAACCATAAATGTCAGAGAGAGACTCATCAGTTTCCTTTGTTCGTCCTCCATGTGATGAGGGGAAGTTAGCATTTATCTTCTTATCCCTGTTGCAAAGCTGAACAGAAATACTTTCTTGAAAAGCTCTCTGCCAATTATGTTGAAGCTTGAAAATACAAAATGAAATCAAAGTTCATCTTGTAGCCTCTTATCTATTTGTAATCAACCCATAAACTGTCATCCATTCAGCTACTTCCTTTTTAAAAAATACAGAGAGAAATCAAGACACAAATTTACAAGTAATTTTGGTTGTTTATGTAAGGTGATTTACAGAGCCCTGATGTTAAAAGTTTGCAAGTATATAAATGATACAAAGAAAAGAGATGATGCTTACTGAACTGTAGTAATAAGGTGCAGACACTCTGTAAATGGATTCATGAGTTACTGCACTTTGATTTTCCTCTTTTTTCCTCCCTAAAACTGTACTTTGGACCTTGATGATGCTTTCTTGCAATACTCTAAGAAACAAAGTAAACCAAAAATGTTTTATTTGCCACTGAGAAGCACCCTGTACTCTCACAGACTAAAATAAATAAAATCAGGCATTTGTGACTTTACAAAGAGGACAGACATTTTAGCAGGGCCTGTAGCAATAGGACAAGGAGTAATAGTTTTAAACTAAAATAGGGTAGATTTAGACTAGATATAAGGAAAAAACATTTTAAAATTAAAGTGGTGAGACACTTGCACAGGTTGCCCAGAGAGGTGGTAGATGCCCCATCCCTGGAAACATTCCAGGTTAGGTTGGATGGGTCTATGAGCAACCCGCTCTAGTTAAAGATGTCCCTGCTCACTGCAGGAAGGTTGGACTAGATCACCTTCAAAGCTCCTTCCCAATCCAAAGCATACTATGATTCTATGACTTCTCAGAAATTATGCTAAAAATTTGCTAAAGGAATCATAGCCTACATAACTAGAAAGATAATGTGAATCTGTATTTGAAATCTGCCTTCAGAAATGCAGGTTTTTTCAGACTTGTCCCACACCATAAAAGATTTTCTAAGGGCTTACATGTAGTAGTGTTGAGACTCACAAGTATAATACTTAAATTTGATTGTTTCAGTCTGAGTTACACTACAGGACTTCTGTAAGAATTTTCTTGATATATTATTCATCAGGGCTCTTCATAAGATACACAAGACAATTAGTCCCTTGAGGGGGTTCTATCTAGGAGGGGTATTAACATGGCCTTGCCATGGTATTTCAATTAATAACAATCCCCGTAACACCAGAGGTAGGGTCTCAGTCTTTGGGAACAATGTATACAACATTCTTAATGAAAAGTGTGACCACCGAGGAAGGAAGGAATGTACTAACACGTTGATTTATTTCCAGACCACTTCTAGGCCACCCATTGGAAATTTCAGGCAGTTATTTGCATGAAAAGATTCATCCCAGTTGGACTCAGAAATGTATAACTCAAAGCCCACAAGACCAATTTTAGGTGTAAAGAAACCCAGCTCTACCCAGAGCTGGACAAAAGTGTTTTATATGAAGGCAAGACTTAACATTAAAAGCCTTAGTACAGTCGAAAGCAAAGGAGTCTTGACCAGCCTCCAGATACTGAAGCCTGCTGTGAAAACAGCCTTTGGTGAAGAGCCAGACACCCATCTCACCAAACTGTTCCTAAGGAGCACGATCCTGGCTTCAACCACTGAGAAGCTGAAAAGCCAGAGAAATCCAGGCTGGATGTGAATAATCAAATGCAGACTGAAGCTGTAGTTTATCTGTTCAGGCATCCATTAATATTTTCACATGTGGAGAAGTTTCTTTTCTAAACATGTTTCATCCCTCTTAGCCACAACTAAGGCAAAAAAAAAAAAAAAAAAAAAAACCAACCAAAAAAACCCCAACGAATAAACAACCCAGGACATCAAAAAAATTGAATTATTGTTGACAATAAGCAAAGGAAATGTTTGTGTTTTTTATCAGGAAGTCACCCTCTATTTTTGCAGGTGCAGGATTCATATAGCCCTATGCCTACTGATCACTGAATCTTGGGGCTCACAGAAACTCAATGGATCACTTATCTTCTCAGACTAAGCCAGAACCAAGTATAGTTGCATCATGGCTAACAACTGTCTGTCTGGCACATCCAGATACACACTACAGACCTGATGACCTGCCTGGTAATTTATCACACCATAATCCTCACTAATCCTAAATCCAGTCCAAATCTTACCATAATTCAACTACTGAATTTTGTTCCACACCCTCCCTAAGGGGCACACAGTGCAAATTTACTCTTCAAAGGTGTGCTGCAAGGCAAGAAGATTTTTATCAAGGGCCCATAACACACCCTCTAAGTCTTTGGTATTTCAGATAAATTACTTCAGATCACATATTCTTTCCTTCCAGGATAGGCTTTCTAAATCTCTGATCATTTTTACTGCTTTCCCCTGGAGTCCCTCCAACTGGTCTACACTCTTCTTGAAGTGGAAAGCTGAAAGCTTTACCTGTGAAGGATGAAAGGATTCCTCATACGTCTTAATAAACCATACCTCAATTTATAAATCCCAAGGTATCTGAATGTTTCATCACAGCATGATGTGTAAAAGATAAGATGCTACAGCTAAAAACATTCTAGATACTCTTCCACGGGATTCTTTTCCCAACAGTTTTCTGTTAAGCACTATCTGGTAGATAATTGGATTATTTCTGCTGAAAGCACCTTGCAGTTGTCCCTGCTGGATTTTTTGTTTACAGACCACTTTCAGTGTTAAACCCTACCAATGCATGAGGTCATCTAAGAAAAATGTGAAAAATACTTACAAAAAAGGAGTATGACATCCTCTGGCAATCATTACCCTTCAAACTTTTTCTAGCTGCTTATAAAGAGATTTCCTACTTGTTCCAGTGTTCTTCTGGGGCTCTGAAAGTAAACTGATGGCATTATAGTCCCTTGACTCCTCCTGTTCACCTCAATGAAGATTAGTTTTCTGCTTACCCTTTTCAGTTTTTTGCTTTACCTTCTCCACACAGGTGTTCAAAACCAACCATTGTCAGCAAACCATCCACAAACATCTGATTTTATCAGTTTCTGTGGTCTGGGATCAAGACCATCAGGATCTGCAAGTGTCAAAATACCTAACTTCTTTAAATGCTGCTAGGCCTGTTCCTTCTTTGAGGCTGAGGTCTTGTCCCTCTGTTGCTGATTTTAATCATGATAGCAACCTTATCACATATGACCTTTCTGTGAAAACTGATACCAACAAAGAGGTAGGCACTTTTTATTTCTTTCCTCAAAAGCACCCACCATCTCAACATCTCTCTGTAACTACAAAATACATCTCTAAACTACAATAATTTCTATTGCATTACAAAGGGGATGTGATTTGCTCTAACAGAATTAAAAATACTATTTTAAAATAACTTTCAGAAATCTTGGCTATACTATTCGATAATCATTAGAATTTAGAAATGATACACATTCGACCTACAGAATATGGATAGGATTAGCCTCTGGCCTACCATTTACACTGAATTCACTTTCCAGTTACAGTATATAAAATGTAAATGCGCCTCCACTAAACAACTTTACTAAATTATTTGCTGTAATTTTAAGTTTCCTCATTTTAAATTTCTCTCTTTCTTGGAGTGGCTAGTATGTATCTACTAATTTCATAAGATATCCTATGCATTGTTTTGCATAAAAAACAAAACAAACAAAACCCCAGAACACAGTTTAAGGGAAAAAAAAATAACCTATTTTGCCTGGATTTTCAAATACCACTTTCTAAAATAAAAACACTGAGTATGCCTTGAGGGTACTTTTCTTTTAGGTTATGCAACATTTCTTTTATCATATCCTAAAGAATTTTTGTGTTGTTATATCCTTTTTTTACATGTCATTCAGCTTTAAGGTCTTGCTTCACAACTGCTCCTTTCTGTCAAAGATAATGATTGGACAAATTTTTTCTCGTGATGAATCCAACAGTAGGCTTCTTATTCATTTATATAAATCACTACTTGAAATTCAGAAGCCAACATGTCAGGTAATGAACATGGAGCTTTGTGCTCTTCGAATACTTTGGATATAATAGTTAGAGTTTCTGGTTTCCCAGGAGTTTCCCTCCATAGATATAATTTGGTTTTTTAAGTTTTCAGAGTCGCATTTGTCTCAGAAATGAGACACTAAAGACATGAGCATTAACTCCTTGCGTTTCTCATATAAAACCAGACAGAACACAGACACAATCACTGTGTCCTGCAATACAGGAACCTCTGCTGCATGTCCAAACCAGCTGCCCTTTGTACATGCCACCACTGCCACCCATGCAGTACTAGAATGTTTGTGCACTGGAGTCCCAGAGCCTGGACTTCTTGATCTTGTATCTTAAGATGGCACAATTGGAAAGTATTTGCACAGACCATTTGTTTCATGGTAAATGGCAAAGGATCTTCTAGACTCAAACAGAAAGGCTGTCATTTCTAGGAACGCTAATGAAATATTTAAAGAAAAAACAAAACAAAACAAAAAACTTCACCCTAACAAATGACTGTTGTGGTTAAGCGTGAACAGGCTGAGTGGGGGGGACAGGTGGTAACCGTGGTACCCTGAGGAGTCAGAGGGCAGCTGTTATTTCCTCCCCTTCCCTGCCACACTCCATATAACACAGAGACAGGGAGTTCATGGGGACTCTTCCTTCCCAGGCTCTGGGAGGTGCGAGGGCATCTCAGCAGGGCTGGCCCTGGCTCCACGTGCACCGCGTGATCCATCTCCCTCCCAGAGCGGGTTTTGTATATGGTTCTGTATCCATCTGCCATTAATATTCCTTTTGCTTGTTTGTTTTCTCCTGTTATCCATAAAATTTCTTACAGTCTTAACTTCCAATCTTGGGTGAGGCATTTTTCTTTTTCCTCATTCTCCTTTTATATCCCCTGCTGGGAGGCAGGGTGGGGGGAAGGGGCTAATAGAGAGAAGTCATGCTCTGTGTTTCATGTGGGCTTGCCCTGAGCCTGAAATAGAGACAATGAAGAAAAAGCAGTTTTTCAAAGCTGTTCGACAAATGGCCTAAAATAACAAGTGATAAGTTAAAGCTAAAATACTACAGGGAAATTTCCTTTATGTCAAGTGTTGAGATTCGGTTGACACTTCCAGCTGTTGCTTGAGAAGAATCCAAGTTGATTTTTTGTTTTCATCAAAGATAAGTGCAATTTTAGCTAAAATTCAGAATACTGAAAGCAACAACAGACCTGCAGAAAGGACCAGTATATAGTATTGGAAATAGTGGGATGAATGACTGTTTGCAATGAATCATTTTGGTCTCTGGTTTCTGACTGAGCCAGACATTCCCTTCAGATGTTCAGAGATGTTTCAGTGTAACTCCTTCCTTTTATTCAACTAGTGGAAACAGAAGAATAATATTGACAATCTAGAATATTGTTTTAAATAGGCTGCAGACTGATATTTTATTTACCATATCACTTGATTCTTTAAAGCTTCACCCAGCTTTGTCACTCCACCACTATTAGAATCTCTAATGCCTTTCTCAGAAGACTTAAAATACTCTCTGCCTGTGTTTAGGTTTACAGAAAAAAAAAAGGAGACAAGGACACAAGAAAAATGAATACCTACAGCTCCTCAAGGTATAAAAACTTAATTAAATAAAATTTATTCTTTTAAAGGTGCTTTTCATGGTATTGCAATATTTTGCTGATGCATATTGTCTTCCAGACAGCAGATTTCTTGAGAAAGATCTGGACATCTGAAAAACTATCAAGACAGCAGAACTTGGAACACAGATAATTAAATGAACAACAAAGGATGAAATCACTACTCTGTAATTTCACCTGGTTAATTACACATTTGGCTTTATATTAAAAAAAGGATGAAGCTCTGCAAAGAAGTAAATATAAAGATTTCAGACTACTCAGTTGGAAGTGACAGATTTCACATCAATAAATGTATTCCACATAGGATGCTAAAGCCTTAATATATCTTCTGTTGCATCAGGATGTAACATCAGGCTCATAGCAATTTCTGTCATGCAATTGTTTATTTACTGAAGTGGTGAAAGATCAAGCATAATTATTCTCTAAAACTTCCCTGAGGAATTTAAAACAAGGCACATATAGGTAGTGAAAAAAAGCCAGGAAAACTGCCACTCCCTAGAAAATTCTCACTCTTCCACTAAGAAAACAGAAAAAAAAAATTTGGCCTCCTCTCTACAGTAGTTCTTTCCACACTCAGCCCAGTAGTTTAGCAAATGACACCGTTCTCCTTCCTCATCTTTTGATTTATTGTGTACCTGTAAATACTGATGAGACAATTAACACTCTGCAGCACTCTCTGCTTTATCTCCTCCCTCCCTTATGTTGGCCTCATGAAAACAGCAATGGCAAACTTAATGAAAGGGATCTTCAGTAACACCCCTTTTAACTCTTACACAGCACTCATGAATGGAGAGAGAAGTGATGAAACCATTCCCTGACCCAAGAAGTTTAAAATCTAAAGGAAAAAAGGAGTACAAAGGCATGGTATAATGACAAAACTTAATGTAATTACATTGCATATGGTCAGGATAACAATTTGGAACTGGAAAAGAAGTTGGACAAGATTTGTTGAGAATTTGTGTAACACTTGTCATAGACCAAAAAACCCCCAAAACAACCAGTGTTTGAGACTCCACTGGTTGTCTCCACCAGTGGTGGAGACAAGTCCTTTGGATTTTTAAAAATGTCACAGGAAAAAGGCAGTGGTTTTCAATGGCATCCCAAAGCACAGATATGACAGTTTTCCATACAAGTCGAGGCAAAAGATGCTCCAAGAAACTTTCCAGGAGTGCGGCAGAGATCATTATGTAGCTGGGAAATGCATTTAGTAAGCAACTTCCTTTGAAGCATTTCCACGAGGACTGGATAAATCAAACACAGAATTTTAAATGGTCTGCTTTATTCTCTCCCAGAATAAAGCCTTATGAGCCAAACCTGGACATGCATCCAGTACTTATCCAACTGCTGAAATTAAAGGCCCTTTCTCTCTGTATGAATAGAGGAAGTGGAGAAAGAAAAGAAAATAAAACATCTTCCTCCCTGTAAATTTCCAGGGAGAGGTTACAGAATTAAACCTGCTAAGGTGACTAGAACAGTATCATGGGAAATCTTACAAGTTGTGCTAACTGCTCTTGATTCTCAGCAAAAGCCACAGAAATAACTTTGACCACAGCAAAATGACTGAGATGTCAGAGTATAACAAAAAAAACCCCAGGTCACATGGATACAACATACCACTTATTGTCTCTACTCAAAGCTGATGAAACTATCTAGGCAAGCGGATCATAATACAAAAAAGCTACTGAATTCAGAAAGGACAAGCACAGAAGATTTTGTCAATTGAAATGTCAATGATCTACTTAGCTCCAAAGATTGTTGAATTTGGTCTGACATGACAACAATTTCATACCACCACCTTCTGCCATTCAACTGCAATTGTAACAAACAAGATGGCAGATTTACTTTCTTTCTCCACTGAAAACAAAAAGAAGCTAGCCAAAGCTTATTTTTCTTGAAACAAAATCTTACGGCTTTTGGCGTACCTGCACATCATTCTTTCCTTGTGCTGCTGCTTTTGCTCTATTGCAGCCACAGTTCATTGAGATGAATCATGTTCTGCTGAAGCTGCCTCATCAGTAAGTATTGCTGAAACAATTTAGTAATGATCTCAGTGTGCAGTGCTGGATTTTTATAGCCATCTCAATTGGCTATTAAAATACAGCACTGCACTTTGAAATTGCTACTGCACCACTTCAGAAATAGCATGCTGGAGTTGCAGAAAGTACTGTTCATTTCAGTAGAAACCTCATTCTTTGTGAATGATTTCTGGAAACTGATACTTAAAATCTACTACAGGATTAGATGTTCACTTTGCATATTAATCCAGGATTCTTAGAACTGCTTGAAGAGTTCTTAAGAATTGAATGTTTTTTTGGGAAAAACAAATCAAAACAAACAAAATGTATGTATATAAAATTCCTGCACAGTATTCCAAGTCTTTTTGTTTATTCCTTTACTGCTAATGAAAAATTACAGTGAAACAGAAAAGAGGGAAGTCAGAATTATCATGAAAACACAAAACTTCAAAGAAGTGACACACTGCAGCTCACAGGATAGCTCTAGTTTTAGGTGAGACAATCAAGCAGATGGATGGCTTTTGAATTCCATTTGAAATTATCCTTGATGTGGAAAATCATCATGTTATCAATTGACTACTTATATCCGATCAGATTCAACCATCTTTGGAGCAGACAACAATTTGATACCACCATTTCCTGGTATTTAACTGCAATTGTAACAAAAAACGTGACAGAATTACTTTCTTTCCCCACTGAAGACAAAAATATGGTAGCTAGAGCCTGAAATACTAGACCTAAAGTGCCAGTCTAATAACAATAATTATTATTATGTGAGATTACAATAAGAAAGACTACTTTTCTTCTGGAATGGAAGGAACCACTCTATAGAATTAATGGTTTTAAAGAAGTATTTCATATGTGGTAATTTAAACAAATGAGATGGCAAGTCTGCAGTGACCAAAAGGCAGAAAATACGTTTAATATTTTACTTGTGCCATAAAGCAGAATATGGTAATAGCAGTTGTATGCAGTTATCATCAAAATTAAAGAATGAGATCCGCAGTCTGTGAAATATGAAGGTGGGATAAAACCTACCACTTTTCTTCATCGAGCATTGACAACACTAATATGTTAAAATATTTTTTGAAAAACAGCAAAGGCTTTTATAGCACTATCACAGAGCTTTCCGATTTTATGAGTTTCAAGAGAATACAATATTCATGTGATAAACTATGCAGATACTTACACATTCTTACATTGGACAATCCTAGCCTGCAGGGCAGTGATGCCTTTTAGTGATGTTAACTTATAAATGGTTTTCAATCACTATCTTAAAATTGGAATATTATGTCTTAGTGCTTCACAGAGCACTTTTTGCTAATTGATTGAAATGTGAGTTCCTTCAAGCAAGATATTTCACAAAAAATAGCATTTTAGATTCAGTTGTGGTGGTTTTCTTTTTATACCTGTAGTTAAATGATAGCATGTTACAGTAATACAAAGTGAAGCACTTGGAGTTGAGAACATAAATAGTTTTCTAGGTTTGGGAAAGTATGCCTACTTCCTCATTTTTCTACAGCTGTCTTTTTTAAGTTGCCCCATTTTGCTCTGGTTTAGATCAAGATTTAGAAAAAAACCTCAGAGTACAGAAGGAGGAGAACATTGAAAAACAGAAGAAAATTCACAGCTGATGAGATCATAAGACTGAAATTCTTAAAAACCATGGAAAAGGTTTAAGGTTCTGTTCAAACTGTGAAAAAAAATTTTGTTGAAAACACTCTGGAACTATAAAAAGATTTCTTAGCATGAAAAAAAAAAAATGTTTTGAAGCTTTGAAGTGATCATAAATTAATAAAACATCTGCCTAACTTGCCATAAAACCCCCTCTCCCCAAATGCTAAAGTTTGCTATACAGTTATCTGTGCCCCTTAAATTAGAGAAAATAGGCCAGTAGTGGTAGAAGTGATAGCTAGATTAATAAAAAAATAGGTATCTTCACCAGTCTGAAGCAAGCACTTGGAATCGGTTATCAAACAGCAAGATCTGAAAGCTCTCAGTGTTCTCTGAAATTGGGAAATAAATACTTGGGGTTCTTTGTTTGCAGAAGTTCCCTCTTTCATTTTAAGTGCTGTAGGTATTACCTGAGATAAAAAGGTAACCTTTGGCTTTGCTTTAGTAGATAAAAATGGTAAGATTTCTCCTTGCCTTACTGGGAGCAGCACTTGGAAAAATTAAAAAACTCCTGTATTCTGCTGCTCTGAATTGAACGCTTATTTTTTTGGCAGACATTTTAAAACACACATAATCCTACTGTGCTTTTTTGACTATTTCAATTGTCACTGCAAGCTGGGATGCTATCTATGCAACAAACACAAAATTTTTCTGATAAAATCATCAATCCAAACTGAAGTATGTTTACTTCTATGAAACAACAGATAGTAATAGAGTAGAGAACAATTCAGTAACAACTCAAGGTAAATCTAGAGTGAAATCGTACCTTATATTGATGGTGAAAATCTCTGCATCTTCTCAAGCAACTTCCATAACTAATGAATGGGTTAAAAAAAATATACTACTTAAAATATACTGCTTCTTTCTTAGTATAGCAAGAAAGATTCATTACTACCCA
This sequence comes from Actenoides lindsayi, assembly GCA_025331215.1. Classification (NCBI taxonomy): domain Eukaryota; kingdom Metazoa; phylum Chordata; class Aves; order Coraciiformes; family Alcedinidae; genus Actenoides; species Actenoides lindsayi. The sequence continues at coordinate 131,468 of WTSP01023966.1, forward strand.
GTGGCTTTATTCAATGTCATGAAGAATGAAACAAATGAAAAGGAAACCTACCACGTGCTGCATAGTTGCTTCAGGCCAGCACAGAAAACAATGAAATGGAAACTCTGGAACTGGTTATGCCCAATGACTTCATCTAACATTTAGATGGATATACATAACTCAAAAAATACATGCGTATTAAACCCTCTGTACACATTCAATCTTATTTTTGAGTATTTTATTAAGATGGTCTGTTTAGGATCTTAAGTCTTTGCTGATTAAGAACAAAATTAAGGAAGATCAACATCCAGAATGGGGCTGAACAGTGCTTAACAGATGCATTAATTTCTAATTTAGAGCACCAAACCATAATAATACTCCAAATAGATTCAATGAAAAGCCCTGATATGGCACTAATTCTGAGAGTGGGAAAGGAGAGGAATTAGTACCCCCAAATATCTTTTGTTAAGTGCCCAAAGATGGGTGGGGTGAACCTGAGCAGAATGCACCACTGACTGAATTCACCAGGAATGAGAAAAAACGATGCTTACAGAAAACAGGAAAGAGACATAGTTGCTGTCTGTGCAGAGTCTTTCCATCTAAAATACAGTGAACAAAAAGGCAGCTTTAGCCATCACTGCAAGATTCCAATGCAGTTCAAACACTGTAATGATAGTTACTATGGACTTATCATGAAGGATGAGGGAAATTAATCCTGTTTCTCTATGACTGTATATGTTCAAGCCATCAGAATATCCAGATGGCAGAATCGGTTATCCTTTATATTGTTCCTTTTTTGGGTGTATTTAAAGTCTGCCATCTCTCCTCTCACATTTCCTGGTACTCAGCTGTTCCACTTCACATACCCTAAACTTCATTTCTGCAGCTGTGTTGTCTTTTAAGATATCACATTTCCCATAGAATTGAGGTCAGAAGTTTATTATGTGATGCAACACTGCCGTAGTTATTGGAATCATTATTTGCTGCATTGTGGGTTGTTTTGGTTGGGGGTTTTTCTTTTTGTATATAATATCAGAGCTTAAATGATCAGTTAGGTATCGGTAGGTAAAATATCGCACAGTCTCAGTGTTTAACTAAATTTCTGACTGCCAGGAATGGTAGAAATCCATTTGTCCAGCTGATTCTTTAAAGAAGGACATTTAAAAATATTGTTTGATAATTAATCTTACATTGAACATATTACTTATCCCTCTGGTTTTAGTAAGTAGATTTGTGGTGTGATAGGACAGCATGAAAATCCTAGAAGCCAGCAGAATTCCTTTGGTGTAAAATCCTCCAGTTAAATGCAATCAAACAGGTTTGAGCACTGTCGTCTGAACAGTGACTGGAGTTTGCAATTACCTGGTCATACACAGTTCTTTGCAGGGTCTTACAGGAAGCTAATAAACAAGTTATATTAGAAAGCCAAACACCACCATTAAATTGCTTTGTTTTGAACGCCTGCATGGTTGTTCCCCAGGAACAAATACTGCAGCGTACGCAATCCATTCTCATTACCATTAGTCTTGTTATGCTTCAATACAGAGCAAGAAAAGCGTATTACTTAAGGATGGGATTTTCAGTAGTGTCTAAACCCTATTGATTTTCAGTAAGAAAGCCCCATTGTATATCCTTCCTTTGCTACAGCTACTCCTAAGACGCTCGCTGCTAAAACCTGCAGCGTCCTGAGAGCGACTGGAATAAAACACTGACTGTTTACTACACAATGCTATGCAAAGCCGAATAGCGAATATCACTAAAATGGTGTCTGACTGAAGAGACATATGAGGCGCATATAAAGACAATCTCCAGAGCACATGAAAGAGAAGGAGCTACCGCAATGATCACAGAAACTACCTTCAAGATGCAGACTACAGACATGAGCCAGTATTACCAATCAAGCGTGGCCAATGGGCAGTTGTAAACACCTACACAGCTGCAGTTCTGTTTGAAACCGCGGTTTTTCTATTACGCAACTCATTTGTCTCTTTGTTTACTTCTTTTCCCCAAAAGTCATGGTAAAGTGTTACATCACCTTTTTAGCACATACCAGCAGCAGAACAATTGCACAGGGATATGCATTCAAAAGGGACCACTTGGTAGCAGCTACCTGGACCTTTCCCAAAGCCATTGCTACACACTGCATATTTAACAACTTATGTTCAAAACAGATTTGCAAAATTCCCTGTGTCTTTTACACAGTGGTTGCCACCTAGAAAAATTAGCATCTGTTTTAGAAAAGGCTAAACTCTATAGACTCAAAGCTTTAAAAGGCCTCATTTGGAATACTTGAGATGAAATGAAAAGAATATTTATATAAAAAGTCTTGCAAAGTTCCTTCTTTATCACCTTCAAGTGCTGAAAGGTATCCTCTACTACACATATACAAGCAAGTTCGTGATCTCAGAGTTTACATGCTATTATGGAAGCCAAGACTTGCTTTCATGTGGTGAATTCTTAACACAGTGAGGAATAGTATCAGTATATACTGGGTTATATCCTGAAAGGGACAGACAGGAAAAGAAGCAACTGAAAAGGTATTTGCTGCTCCAAGTTTAGTATGGAACAACCTTCTTGTCTAAATGAGATTCACAATCTTCATTCACTTTGTGAGTATGAAGGAAGGAATGGTGTGGGAACTACCATGTTGATTTTCAGATCCTGCTCTGGACACCAAAGCATCCCAATTCCACTCTGAGAAGTAAGAAACCCTGTGTATACAAACACCAGGCTGTTCTTGCAAAGTATAGTGATGGTGTGAAAAAGCAGTTCACAGATAAATCACCTGAAATATGAGTGGATAAACATCACACGGGCGATTAGCACTGAAATCTACAACCAAGATTCACGGGGTTTATTCTTAACTTCTGCCATGAGTTTGATGGCACTCAACGGATAGTTTATTTTTCATGGAAGATTTTGAAAAATTCAAAGGAAAGCTGGTACAGAGATTATAATTAGCATTGATAAGATTTCCAACCAATCTATAAGCTCTCTTTTTTATTCTGTTTTTTTTTCATCTGTGGAATACAGAAAGCATACAAGGGTATGCTCCCATACTGCCTAAATTATAAAGATTAAAAAACATGGGTTTTGGAAAGAACTAGCCCACCAACTTTTTTTTAAATCCAAGTTTCCAGTTAATTTATTTCTATAATATTGAAGTGAAAATTAAAAAAATATATTCAGATTAACAATAAAATTCACTATTCATAGTACATATGTGTATTAAACTTCATATAAGAATATAGCTATGAAATTATGTTTGTAGCACTAAGCAGCAAAGCTACTCTAGCTTGTCATAAAAGGCACCTTTTTTTGTTATTCAGTCTCTTTTATGAAAATAAATGCAGAAATAAATAGTTTCAGGCATACAATCTAAACAACCATGATGCAAAACGTTATTAGATAATGATTGCCTCCCTTCTCTGCTTCCACAATACAGCAAAAATTTGGTCATGGTGAATAATTTTTACTGTTTCCTCGCAACCTGAAAGAATATGTTAATTTTCGTTTCTTTAGCCTTAGGTTACTCAAAATGACTATCACATCATGGATTATTTTAATTTTAAAGCTTTTAAAACACCGCTGCCTGCACTATTATTCTGAATTCATACACGCACAAAACATCATTAGAGATGCTTTTCTATTAAAAAGTCAATTTAACATGCTAATTTACCACAAGAATCCACATGGGGGGGGGTGTGTGTGTGGTGTGGGGTGTGTGTGTGTTACCCTCAGATGTGCATTTAAATATATCTTACTCTATGCCAAGAGTAGAGCATGATGAATGTAGTGCTGTGCCAAATAATCATAGTATGCACTGAAGAAGAATAGTGCAATATTGAAAACAGTGCACTATTGTTGCTTACTGTGAATGCATAATCTCAGCAATTCCATGTGAATTAGAAAAATATACTCCATTGCTGCTATTAAAAAAAATATGTAGAAACATAATGTAATATTCACATGATATAAGGAAAATCACTGTAAAAGCTACAGGTTATTCACTACAGATAGAACAGGCAGAATAATCTTATGTGCACAGGATACATTAACAGACTATAAAACTCTTCATTATTTGTATACACCACTAATTAAAGCCTTGCTCATGAAACAATTATTATTGATCCAAAAAAAATCATCTGCTGTTCATTCTATTTGCATGTACTGTGAAAATATAAATTTTCTATGCCCAGAAATTTTCTATGAAGAAAAATACAGTAGCCAGAGGAAATTTCAGGCAGGAAAACCAATGAAATGAAATTTGTTAAAAATAATGCGTCTCCAAATGAAAAAATTTCTGCAAAAGGAAAGGTGAAAATATAATATTCACAATTTGTACTAATGCTTTCAGAAAGGATTTTGTTGGGTTTTTTTTTTTTTAGCCAGAAGTTTCTACTGGAAGTGATAAAGCTCATTTAGACTAATGAATGTTTCATGCTAGGTTTCCATGCAACTTTATTGAAGAATAAAATAAATTTTGTTATGTATCCAGTAAGCTAATATTCTTGTTTTCTTTTCCAAAGATAACTGTAGATGTAATCATCAACATAAAAGTAGAAAGGATAAGTTGGATAATCATAAAGCTGTCTGAAAAAATGGAGAATTCAGAAACTCTGTATTCAGTAGAACCCTAAATGAAGTCAAAGTTCTCAGCAGAGGAACTTTAGAGGAAATATATTTGCTGCCAATGTAAAGTGTAATATATCTGCATCTTGCATTTTTTTCTGGAGGCAATGAGCCATCTCTGCAGCCAACATCAAATGAAACAGACTACAACTCCTTGAATTCCTTTATAGTTCAGGAAGAGACATGCAAACATAAATTCAAGTTCTACCAGACTAAACTGACTGCATTTCAGTACATAACAGGTCAACCAGTCAACAAATCAACAAACTCAGATGCCAGTTGAGCTACAAGAGAAATTAAACATCAAATTGAAAATGGTTATCTTTTTATTTACATATTTACCTTTCGGTCCTTTGAACAACTTGATCTCTACCACGGTCTCCAGAATAGGTCTCCTTCTACGAACGTACAATCGTACAATGGAGCCAGCCTCTTTCAGGGCCTCCACGGCTTTGCTATGTGAGACTTCTGACACATCGACCTCATTCACTCGCAAGATGCAATCGTTGACCCTACAAGAAAAGTAAAGAACCATGGACACTAAATGCTTCAGCTCTTGACTGAACGGGGTTTTGTCAGTAGTGCTGTAAATGAAGGACACTTCATTGAGATATCTGCCAGGTGACAGACTTAATGTGATATGCTTCATCTACAGTAAGATAGAAACAGAACATTTAGTCCCTCCAAGACGCATACCTGATTTCAAACTGAAGTCTACCTTATCACCCATATCTACCATCTCCTTCATAAACTGGGGCTGGATCATGGATCCACTAGAGTAATAAAAGTGAGTAATAAAGAACTTGTCTGTACAGACTTCATTAAAACACTTTTTACTAAATGATATAACTGATTTACAACATTCATGCTGCATGCTTTCACTACCACAGTTGCTCTTAAGGAAATCAGTCATTTAATTTAATAGAGAGAGACCAGTAATTGTTCAAATATCTCCTTAAATCTCTCATATTTCTTCATCAGAGACAAAGAAATCTAGTGTTGTCAAATTCTCATGCTGTCCTACAAAAATCAGACAATTTAAAAGAGAACATTTCATCCCAAATTCTTTGAGAAAATTTCATTCTTTATGTATTCACCACTGACTAGGCTCCAAGATCTGCTATGTGCTAACAGCAGCTATTTTTCATAGCATACGAATAAAATTCCCTCATATTCTTTGGGCATTTACTACATTATCTGAGGATGAACTGATATATACACTCTGCAAATGTCCTGGTTAGATGGAGTATTTATTCTCCTTATGACAGATTTGTCCAAATTGGAAAGGAAATCTGCATCTTGAGAGCACCAAAATTCATCTCAAAAGCAGCAGCCTAATGACTTAACTATTGGACCATCTTTTCTTTGAAAACAAGGGTAAGTGAGAAGAGCAAATTCCAAAAAACTAGATGGATTGACACTACTGTTCTTGTGAAGTACATTTATTAAGACATGCCTCTGCGTATTCTGGGTACAGAAGAAAAAAGCGTAAGAAAGAGAATGTGTTCTTCTGCATGTCTGAAAGGACAATCAGTGAAGAAAATACCAACTGCTAAAAATATTCACATTTCTGCTATGTTTCTATACTTAAAGACTAACTATTCAATGTTATTCTTTATAGCAAAAGAACACTTGAGCTGGGTATTGCTCAGGAGCCTTAGCTCATGGAGGAAGAACGAAGCTTTACCAAAAGTTTATCTGAACTCTGAGAATTCAGAATGGATATTTTTACTGTCTTGTGCTGCTGGTTTTGTTTAAAAACAAACCAAACCAACAAAAAGATCACAACTATTTGAAACCAAAGACCTTCAGTGCTATCATGCTTTTGGAAGAACATTTGCAGGGAATATGTTGACAGTAGGCTTTATCTGACTACTGGTCAAACTTGAAAAAATTGATACTTCCCTTCTGATAAAAAGTACCGTATTGCAAAGTTTCCAGCTCTTGTTCAGTGGTTGGCTTTGCTGCTTTCCTTCAATGCCAAAAGTATTAATTTTCCAAATGTTTAATTGTGTGGTTGGGCTGTCAAATTAGTAAGTACTCTAACATAACTTGCTTTATGCTTTGAAATAAATCATGAACACATCCTGCCAGTGCTTCCCACTCAGAAAGATAATAATTAAGTGTAAGCTGCTACTCTTTCTATTAATATTACTATATATCTGATTCTTGTTAAATATATGACTCTTATTGTTGTCATATCTGATATACAATTGGCTATACCATGCTTACTGAACAAACTATCGAATCCTAACTACTGGATGGTTATGAAGATAAAAAGGTGGGGAAAGATTATAAAAACCCTAAAAAGGAGGATTACATTTATTTTGAGTTTATATACTCTGTGACCTGCATTGATAAATACTGATATTACTAGCTAACCCTATCTACCTAAAACCTCTCATAAAGGCTCTGGTGAAGTCTCCTACTAATGGGAAAAGCACATCTTTTAACTTGCCAAAATCAGTAAGCCACACACCTCCGTTTACTGAATAGGCACAACCCTTTGGAAAAGAACATTTGCACTCCAACAGAAGTATCACTGTAATGTCTAAAACATGGCCTTCTAGAATATTGCTGGTGTAGGATGAATGTAAGAGTGAGAGAATACAAAGCTGATCCAGTGACACTTTCATAGGAAGCATTTTGTTTGTATACAAATACAGAATCTTTCAGAGCAGAAGTAGCTGGACGAAAATTACCCAGTCTAGCCTGCTATGATGAACACATCCAGTGCTAGGTATCCAGCTGCATTTCTCATTCACAAAGAGACGAGGTTTTTAGTTTGCATAAATAAAAGCAATACAATATGCAAGAACTGTTCTGAAAATACTGAACTGAAAATACTCTTTAAAGACTTACTCCAAGTTTGTTCTAAACCTGGCTACCTTAATCTGAGTTTCATGCTCACTGTTTTCAAGAAACTGTGCAGGCATCCTTGAAAAGCTGGCAATTGCTTCAGTCAAGTCATAAGTAAACAAGAGGAGTAACAATCCTTAGGCACTTACTAGAAATATAGTGGGTGACAACTAGTAATGATCATTATGTTCACTTGTTCTGTGCAATATGGTGCCCTGAAGAGAAACCCAAAGCAGCCTAGCATGGCAGCAAAGAGCCCCAGAAGACCAAATGGTCCTGTCAAGACACATTAGCCCACTTGTAGCTCCATAAAGGAGCTAGTTGGAACCAACTCAAGAACAAGGAAATGATCTGTGCTCCATGGGGCAACATCATGATACTAAAAACTGCAGTAATCCACAGGTCTTAGTTATCACATAGACATCTCCAGACTAACTGGCAGCCTATTAATGGGACTGCCCTGTTTCTTACAAATACAGCTACCATGCTTTCTACTGCAGAGTGGCCAACATCAATATGTTACTTCAAAGCAAATCTAACTTTTTTTTAGCTGTCTTCTCAGAAAAGCTTAAATTGACATGTACTTCATCCATTCTTTAGTCAAAGCTTAGAAATACTGTTATTAAGGGAGAATGAGTGCAAAACTATGGACTATATCAGGTAGATTTATACCTAGAACCATGGAATTATAGAATTAATTTTGGCTCAGAGACACTTTTAAGATCACTGAGTCTAACTGTTATCATAGCACTACCAAGTCACCACTACCATGTCTCTCACATCTTTTAAATACCTCCAGAGATGGTGACTCCACCATTTCCCTGGGTAGCCTGGTCCAGGGCTTCCCTTTTGGGGAAGAAATTTTTCAAAATATCCAACCTAAATCTCCTCTGGCACAACTTGAGGCCGTTTCCTTTTGTCCTATCTCTTGTTCCTGGGGAGAACAGACTGACTTCCACCTTGCTACAGCCTTCTTACAGGTAGTTGTAGAGAGCAATAAGGTCTTCCTTTAGCATCCTTTTCTCCAGGCTGAACAACTCCAGTTCCCTCAGCCTCTCCTCATAAGACTTGTTCTCTAGACCCCTCACAAGCTTTGTTGCCATTCTCTGGACACACTCCAACACCTTAATGTCCTTCTTAGTGAGGGTCTCAAAACTTAACATAGTATTCAAGGTGCAGCCTCATCAGTGCTGAGTACAGCACTGGCCTTCTTGGCTACCTGAGTACACTGTTGGTTTATATTCAGGTGGTTGTTGACCAACACGACCAGGTCCTTTTCCGCCAGGCAGCTTTCCAGCCACTCTGACCCAAACCTGTATCACTGCCTGGGGTTGTTGTGACTCAACTGCAGGACCCAGCACTTGGCCTTGTTGAACCTCATACCATTGGCCTCGGCCCATTGATCCAACCTGTCCAGATCTCTCTGCAGAGCCTCCCTACCTTCAAGCAGATAGATACTCCTGCCTAACTTGGTGTCTTCTGAAAACTTACTGAGGGTGCCCTTGGTCTCTTCATACAGATCATTGATAAATATATTAAAGAGAACTGGCCCCAATACTGACCCCTGGGGAACACCATTTGTATCCAGACACTAACTGGATTTAACTCCATTCACCACAACTCTTTGGGCCTGGCCATCCAGTCAGTTTTTTATTCAGCAAAGCATATGCCCATCCAAGCCATGAACAGACAGTTCCTCCAGAAGAACTCTGTGGCAAACAGTGCCAAAGACTTTACTGAAGTCCAGGTAAACAACATCCACAACCTTTCCCACATCCACTAAGCAGGTCACCTTGTCATAGAAGGAAATCAGCTTAGCCAAGCAGGACCTGCCTTTCATAAACCCCTGCTGACTGATCACCTGGATGTTCAGTATGTACCTTGTCATGGCACTCAGGATGATCTGGTCCATAACCTTCCCTGGCACTGAGGTCATACAGGCCTGTAGTTCCCTGGATCCTCCTTCTGGCCCTTCTTGTAGATGGATGTCACATTTGCTAACTGTCAGTCTATTGGGATCTTCCCATTTACCCAGGACTGCTGACAAATGATGGTAAGTGGGTTGGTGAGCACTTCTGCCAGTTCCCTCAGTATCCTTGAGTGGATGCCATCTGGCCCCATAGACCTGTGTGTGTCTTAAGTGGTGTAGTAGGTTACTGACCATATCCTCTTGGATTATGGGGGCTTCATTCTGCTCCCTGTCTTCCAGCTCAGGGGGCTGGTTACTCAGAGGACAACTGGTCTTCTTACTAAAGACTAAGACACAGAAGGCATTCAGTACCTCAACCTTTTTTCCTTATCCTTACTCACTAATATTTCCCCCTGTATCAAATAGAGGATGGACATTGTCCTTAGACCTCCTTTTGCTGTTAATGTATTTATAGGCCCTTCCTCCATAGGCCACAGACTTTCCATTTTCTTCCTGAGTTTCAGTCAAAGGTCTCTGTTCAGCCAGGCTGGTCTTCTTCCCTGTGGATGCTGAAAAGCTGCTAGCAGAGGGATTTTCTCAGGTTCTTACAATATTTGGTGAGAGTCCTGCCTTTCTCACACAAGTTATGAAAAACAGTAGGATGGTTTTTGTAAACGGGACCAACACCTGGTGTTTTGTTAAGTTCTGTTTATGGTACATTGGAAAAATATTTTGAAATGAGTGTTGTAGGACTTTAGCCAATCACCCTAGGAGATGGGTGATCACTACCAATTGCCTTATGGGGCTAGGGTATATAAAACTGAGTTATAAATTACTAAAGTGGCTTCTTGGCCTTCTCTTGCTGAATTTGTGCGTTGCTGCATCTCTCCACTCTTGGTGTAAACAGTGACAGTGTCCTACAGCTGACATTCTGTAGGACAGACATTGTCTTTGTGTTTTGGTCAATGAAAAATAAACCCACAAAATTTGTCCATCCCTTTTTTTTCCTGTTTATGTTTCAATGATGGATAGTTTTATGGATAAATCCTATTCATAATAATGGGATATCTAGTATACATGAAACATGTATACTGTGCATCACTCTCCTGAAGCAGTAATAAGCTGCCTGAAGCATTAAGAATTATATTTAAATCTTTCTAGAAAGGTTGTTTTTCAATCAGTTATTTATATATATATTTTTGTCATTCTTTTCTTACAATACTGCTTTGAAAAGCAAAGTATTTTTCTCTATTTACAATGCATTTTGCTGACTTCTTTGTTTTCTCCCTTATCTATTCCTCAATGTCACTTACAAGGCCAAACTACAGACCAGTAAATCCTCCTGTATGTTATGCTAATATAAATAAGGCTGGCATATCTGGTTAGGAAGTTCAGCATACAGTCTACTTCTGCTATTTTTTGAATGGAGACCACCTCCATATGAAATATCTCTATGTTATCAAGGTCACAAAGTCTGCAGCAATATAACTTGATAATATAAATGAGGTAAGAATATATCTTTTTAATCTAAGTGTATTTTTCTTCCAAGCTAAATTAGAAGATCATAATGCCAGGGAAACCTTATGGCAGCCTTTGTTTAATTACTGGTCAGGTGAGGATGCAGTACACTATTGCTACTGTAGTTTTCATATGTTTTTTTCAGGAAATTATGTCAATAGTGATGGGAAAAAATGGAGTTTGCTTTGGTGGATTGAATGAGCAATGAAAATAAACAGGAAAAATCATGCATTAATTCAGGTCAAAACGAAAGAAAGTAACTCACTTTGTGAGAAGTAAAAAAGCTGTCATTTTGGTGCCCAATGATGTGTTTAGCTTTATTTTAGCTTTATTTTATTTTATATTATTTGATAATTATGTTTAACCTTTTCCATTTGTACAGTTTAAGTTTTAATTGCCAAGCTTAACAACTGAAGTAGAAGACTGCTCGTTCTATGGCCAATGGAGGGAGACTGAGTTTTTAATGATTCAGACCACCACCTTTTTATGCCCTCTGAAGTGCTCTATTTCCATTCTCTACAGGGAACTTGGAGAGAATGTAAATTTCAAAAGAATGTCAATATAAATCCCTTCTACTCATGATCCTAAGTGTGAAAAGGTTCACTTTGTTAAATTGTAGATTTTTTAAAAATTATTTTTAATTTTAGTAAATGATGCTATTTTTGGACCAGAACATCAAAGTTTGATCAAATTTATGAATATTTTTGGTCTCCTTCTGTCGTTTCAGTCCTCCAAGTTGACTAGAAAGGTGGTGTTTTCATATAGCAAAATAAGTCTGTTGGTGAGATACAGAAAATTACTGCAATGAATGACACAGGTTTTGACTGTTAAACAAATCAAGCTTTCACTGATATCAAGATGATTAACTCATTTGTGTGGGTTTTGTTTTATTTTATTTTGTTTTGCTTTTCCAGAGATGAGTATTTGAAATCTGCACACTGTGCTGTCAGGAAGCATGGCTTAAATCAGATGAAAGTTTTAACACTGCTTTAGAAAGAAAAAAACATCAGGCCTAATGAACAATGAAAATAATCTCCATTCATATTTTATTCCAGTTCAGCTACCTCTAGAATATACTAATTTAAAAACTTAGCACAAATCATTAGCAGCTTAGCTCCTTCCAACTTAGGCAGTTGTTTGTACTCAACTTGTGGGTTTAAATAACACATCTGTCAAATATGGGCTTGGGTAAAAGTTGCTGAAATCAATTCCTTCGTGGAAAGAAGGGTGTTTGAGTTAGTTCATGTAAATTACAATGAACAGGTCTCTGATCAAGCTTGAGTTTGGGGAAAAGGAATTCAATGGTACATTTCAAAAGATACTTTGAAGAGATACCTTTATAACTTATTTTGAAATTGCCATTAATGTGAGCATGTATTTGAGCTCAGGATGGATCCTGTGACATTGCTGCCTGGTGTTAATGTGGGGTTGCCAAAAGGATCTGCAAAGTGTTACTGACTCCTCTGCCCTTAGAAACATGAAAACAACTACTTATTTCTGTCTCAAGTAAAAAATTCAGATGATATAACACGATAGCTTATTCAGTGTCTCATGTCTAATTGGGGCATGGAGGAACAACTGAGCAATTGGAGCAGTTGTTTTTCTGTATCGTTTCAGTCATCTATGTTCCAGTGCCATTATCACATTCCTAGGCAATAAAGTAACATGTGATATTCTGTCTGTAATTTTTTTTTTTCCAAAACAAAGCCAACCTTGACTCCAAATTCCAGAGATGAGAAGCATGGTTTCCTTGGGTTTTCCCCCCCCTTTATTTATTTATTTATTTAAAATTTTTATTTCCTATGTAAACTCTGAAATTATTTAATATGAAGGGTTTCCAAGCAGTTAAAATTAGCCCACCAGTACGTTGTGTACTTCAGTATCAAGTACTGAAGACATAAATAAAATGTTTCATCAATATAGCCCTGATCTAAGATGTCTGGTATGCACAGCTTTCACTAGGCATTATACCTGTGCCATTCAGAGCATCTTCATGACCGTAGCCGGCTAATGGTTTTCTGCCACCCCGAGGAGCATGACTTCTGCTCTGGCATGCAGATGAAAAAGCGTTAGGTAAGACTTACTGCCTGTCTAAAAGGCAGTGCCCACCCTGAGCATAACAGACTTTCAGCTGAAGTTAAGCTCAACAGGAAACACAAGTCAGGAACCAAGACAAGGCAAGATACTATTGACCAGGTGATCGCTTATCTTTTCCTATGCGAAATGTAATGCTTGATGAGCTGAGGTGTCCCATCTGTATGAGGATTCAGTACCTCTCACTGAGTTCCTGCACACATTTCCAGTTCAGGTGTTTTTCACCACAAATGGCACCCTAGCTGACATTCTGCTAAGAAAGAGTAAGTCAACTGCTGAAACAGTGAATTCTGATCACTGATTTTGTGATGTATGTTTGCACCATAATTTTAGAGGGTTTTGTTAACAAAATTAACATATCCTGTGCTTGAGTCTGGCCCAAGACTGAGTACTTGAAAATTTTACTGATGACACATTTAATCAAGTCAAATGGCAGTTGACTAATTTTAGAAAGAGTAGTCAGTAAAACTTCACACTGTAGTTAAAAAACCTGATGACCTCTGCCTATGCTAATGCTTTTTATAGGTGCTTTTCTTTAAACTTAAACTTTTTGTGATTGGTCATGTTTCCTGGGACAAGTTGCTAGAATAAAGCTTTTGGTTAATAAAACTACTTGCCAAATGAATATTCACTGTAGAGCTTAGCAACTAGATTGTCATTTAGGTAAACACAGAGATTAAAACATATCACTGGATGTGTGATACATTAAATACATTAAATATGTACAGTAAACCACATCTAAGTGTGTTTTAATCTCCGAGAGATATATGAAGACTCAGCATTAGAAAAGCCTTGTGGAGGTTGCAAAGTCAGCACTCAGAATTTAAGAAATGCCATAATTTCTGTGTGGGCAAGCTTATTTGATTTTCCTTTTCCCAGTTTATTTTCTTATTTGGAAGAAAGAAAAAAAAAAGGAATTAGGATACCTTCCTATAAAGGCTTTTTTTTTTTTTTTTCCAATTTTCTTTTTAAAAAGAAACCCCCCACCTTCTTACCCTAAATGTTTCATTTGAAACCTCTTATCTTTGAGAAAATGTCAGTGAATGCAACAGAAGGTGGACAAATTCTCTCTTGCAATTATGATGGGTTCCATGGTTGTTCTATAGCTGTGGGAAAGACCCACATCTGACACAAGATAGACAGCAGCTCTGAATGTGAAATTCACAGATCGGAGAATCACAGAATGTTAAGGGTTGGAAGGGCCCTCAAAAGATCATCTAGTCCAACCCCCTTGCCAGAGCAGGACCACCTAGAGCAGGTCACACAGGAACGCGTCCAGGCGGGTTTTAAATGTTTCCAGAGAAGGAGACTCCCCAACC